>JAXGGA010001929.1:0-135918 GCA_038373865.1 Uloborus plumipes
GCGTATTAGAGAAAAACGCAACACTTACCTTAAAACAATTAAACAAGAAATTCTTAAACGAACTGAGCCTACTTTTGCGTTTTCTAAAATCAATTTTGTAGAACTGGTTAAGATGAAAATGGTAAGTTAATTGTCTCAACTTGTTGGGCATGATATTTCAGTACATGTTAACGATCAGGGCTTTATAAATAAGAAACATAAATAACATTCAGTTTCAATGTTTCAATCCATCAACATACAAATGTGATAGGAGTAAATTATGGAACTGAAATATAATAAAATGCATCCAGTAAAAAGTTTTAAAACTGAAGTAGTTGAAAGAAAAGTATAAGAAAAAGAAAAACTAAACTGGTAAAGATAACTAAAATATTTTAACACAATGCTATTCATTTCTGGATTTTTTTTAACTAAGCGACATCTACGACATATTAAAATAACTGTTCGACCTTACAGACATTGCCAAAAAATTTCATTTATGAATGAGGGAAAATATTTAAATGTCAAAAAGTTGTTGCATTAAAAGAAAAATCGTTTTCGCCCTTTTTTTCGAATTTCATACGAAATAAAAATGGTTTTAATTCTGCTAAACGTTTCTCAAATTTAACTTTACGATTTATTCATTGATGTTGAAAGCCATTTCTTGATGTTGAAACTTTTCACTTTATTGTTTTTCTTTTACACGGAACAAAGAAACTAAGAACCAAGGCCGTAGCCAGGATTTTTTTTCGGGGGGGGGTTCGAAGTGAAGAAAGTTTGTTTGAAAAAAAGTAAACAATGCAACTTTTATGACGCAATGGGAGCAAAGGCTGTTTGTACGGAGGGGGGGGGGGCAAGGGGGCACCTGCTCCCCTTCACTTCCGAAAGTAAAGGGGCCCTGCCCTTCACTTTTTAGAGCGAAAAATTAACGGTCGGTTATTTACTGGGTGGATTGATTTATTTCATGAAAATTAAAAACTGAAAATAACACAAAAATGTTTTTTTTCCTCATCTTATTTCACAAGAAAGGAACTTTGAATTGCAAAGGGGATATCTACAGTAAAATCCGTCCTGCATTTCAGACTGTATTAAAGTTTTTGGAGGTCATTTGTTAAAATCCAATAATATAGGCAAATTTTACAGAAAAAAAAAACAACTTTAGGGTGCCGCCCTAAGCTCCTCACAAACTTCTTTTGATCCCCCAATTTCTTGGTGCACCAGCCACCTATGATTGGGAGTATGTTGGACTAACAGGAAGGAGAGCGAAGTTGAGGTAATGGACAAGATGTTAATCAATAGGCTTTTGGGAAGAAGGAAAGGAGTCTTTCTCCTCTCCTGCATTATTTTTCAAATAAATTTATCAGAATTTATGACGACATCATGTTTGAAAAATTGAAGAAAAGATAATTAAAGAAACTCTGCGACTTGGTGACCTTCTCTGCGACTTGGTGACGTGGGATCCGTGGGACCGAAGGAAGGAACATAAAGGAGTGCGACGATAAATTGCTATGTGCTATAGGGGTCGAGAAATATAGTACAAAACACTTCGCACCCAGAAAACAAAGAATGCATTTTCGTTAACTCATCACCTCTCCATTGATAATAACAATAACTGATTTAAACATCTGTATCTGTTTTTACTGTGATCAATGTGTTAAGAGATAGAAGTTTTTAAAAAATCTTATACTTTTTGCTAATTTGTTCGCAGTAAGCCCAAAAGGGGACCACACTTGTTTTGTGGCGTAAAGGAGAGGATCTTCTGTCTCTTTCCATGATAAATAAATCTCAACGACAAGTGCCATAAATTTTGTTATCCCGTTAAAGATTATAGACCAGCAGGAGAGACGGAATAATTTAAGTTTTAAGTTGAAAAGATAGAAAAAAACTCCTTTGGCGAAATAGTGCGCAGAACTATGGGTCATTCCATGTCAAGTGTCCCAAACTTCGAGAAAATCCCCACTCGACCCCCTCCGATTTTAATGAAAATTTTTTTGGATGTACATATAAAACTTGCATGAAACCATACCAAATTATAGCTCTATAAGCCATATGGTTTAGACAATAAAAATTATTTTAGAAAGGCCTCTTTTTCGTGTCTTGAAAAAAAATCACCAAATCGTCAAGTTTGTGCTTTTATTGCTCGCGATCTAAGACGATTATCAGGCTCAAATTTGGTGATTCTGATCACTGTTTATGGTAGAATAGCCTACTTGTGTAACAGAAGCTCCACGCACTGTAGATTTTTTGCAGTTTGCTGCCAAAGTTGGTAAAAAATCGTATTTTGGCAAATTTGACCACACGTTATCAGCTTGTATCTGCTGAGAGAATGACTTTCTGAAGCTAATTCTTTCCTCGTTTGTAACATGATAGTTCGTCCGAAAGGTGTGCAAGTGGCATCTCGATAGCTCAAATAATTGCTGAATTATGCGAGTTGAAATTCCAGTCAAATTTCTTTTTTCTCAATTTTGTCTCAATTTCAAAGGGCAATATCTCGCAAGGGTCATCTTGAATTTCAATTTTCTTTACATCATTGGAAAGAACACACTTTTCTTAACTAAAAAACGTTATTTTTATTTTTGAGACAAACCAGTTTCAAGGGGATATTGCAGATCAAAAATGTGTACGTCATTCAACGTGAAATTAAAGAAAAAAAGACATTGACCTCAAAAGTTGATGTCAATTTGTTCTATTAAAATTTACAGGAGCTATTGTTTTTATGTTCTGATAAAAAAAAACCTTTTTTAGATATTTTCGAACTTTAGTTTTTGTGTGCGCATCCGTAAAAACTCAAAAAATGGAAAAAAATAAAGTTTCGTTTTTAACAGAAATAATTATCTTCTTATCGCTGCTATAAGAGCCTGAGTCTTTTCCAATGTATTATTTTTAAGCTCTTGAAACAGAATTTCGGATAATATGTCACTTGGCAAGGTGTCATTAATATTTTAAATTCATAAAAAGCATTGTTTCCTTTTTCAAAAAAAAATAAAAATAAAAACAATTAATAAAAGAGATAAATAATAAATTAAACAGTTAATATGGTGTGTACGTGATAAAAAATATGTATAATAGGACTGCAGAGCTATTTTTCTAAAAAGCGATAACGAAAGTTTTCGATAGAGTTGAATATTGCAATTATTTCCACCGTGTAAATAAATGATAACAATAGTAATTGAACATATGATAAGTAGTAATTGAAAATCCATTCTTTATACTGCCGAGGATGTGTCTTTCAGCCTGTGATTGCAATTTGCCCATAAACAAAAATGATGAAAAATGGGAAAATGCTTTTTATGACCTTGAAACATTAATGACCTATAACCTTGCCAAGTGACATATCATCCGAAATTCTGTTTCAAGAGCTTAAAAATAACACATAGAGAGACTCAAGCTCTTATAGCAGCGATAAGAAAATAATTATTTTTGTTAAAAACGAAACTTTTTTTTTTTTTTGCTTTTTCTTGAGTTTTTATGAATGCGCACTCAAACACTTAAGTTCAAAAATATCTAAAAAAGGGTTTTTTCATCAGAACATAAGTACAATAGCTCCTGCAAATAATAATAGAACAAATTGACATCAACTTTTGAGGTCTAATGTCTTTTTTTCTTTGATTTCACGTTGAATGACGTACACATTTTTGATCTGCAATATCCCCTTGAAACTGGTTTGTCTCAAAAATAAAAATAACGTTTTTTAGTTAAGAAAAGTGTGTTCTTTCCAATGATGTAAAGAAAATTGAAATTTAAGATGACCCTTGCGAGATATTGCCCTTTGAAATTGATACAAAATTGAGAAAAAAGAAATTTGACTGGAATTTCAACTCGCATAATTCAGCAATTATTTGAGCTATCGAGATGCCACTAGCACACCTTTCGGACGAACTATCAGGCTACAAACGAGGAAAGAATTAGCTTCAGAAAGTCATTCTCTCAGCAGATACAAGCTGATAAGGTATGGTCAAAATTTGCCAAAATACGATTTTTCACCAACTTTGGCAGCAAATTGCAAAAAATCTACAGTGCATGGAGCTTCTGTTACACAAGTAGGCTATTCTACCCTAAACAGTGATCAGAATCACCAAATTTGAGTCTGATAATCGTCTTAGGTCGCGAGCAATAAAAGCACAAACTTGACGATTTGGACAGTTCTTTCAAGACACGAAAAAGAGGCCTTTCTAAAATAATTTTTACTGGCTGAACCATAAGGCTTATGGAGCTATAATTTGGTATGGTTTCATGCAAGTCTTATACATACATCCAAAAAAAATTTCATCAAAATCGGAGGGGGTCGAGTGGGGACGCCTCGTACACTTGACATGGAATGACCTCTATTCAAGTTTATTCAAAGGATTTTTTTTATTTTTATTATTCTAATTTTTCTTTATATCATCAAAAACCTCAGACCCGTCACAACTTCGGGGGGGGGGGGGGACCTCCGACCATCAAACCTTGAAATTTTCTTTTTTTTTTTTTTAATCTTTTTTAGTTGAATACTTTTTAAAAACTTTTGAGGTTTGAAAATTTCGGGGGGGGTTCTGACCCCCTGACCCCCCCCGCTGGCTACGGCCTGAATCCAGATGACTTGATTCAATACATGATGCATGAAACAGAAAACTGAAAATAATTTTAATTTCATCAATGTAATATTTTGATCAATTGTTAAATAAATAATCATACCGAAAGTAGATTCCATACACACATATATTCTACGTCAACATGATTTGATAAAGGTTTTGCTCGGAAGCAAATTTTCTTTTGCAATCAAGGCTTCAAGTTAAAGCTTCGTCGAAAATTTTTTAAAACTGCTCAAAATCAAACAAAACGCTAATTGAAGGAAACAAATAAATAAAATGGGCATGTAATTGATGTATGATTTCAATGATTTTTCGGGAAAAAAATGCTTTTATTCGAGCTGGACAATTCTTTCAAATGTTGTAAGGGATAAAAGCAGACACACGTCTCTATCTCATAGGTTTAAGTCCTTTCTTGGTCATTATCAGCTTTGAATATTTATTCAGAAAATTGAAAAAAAATTCTTTTGATTTTCGATGCATTTTGCTGGCGATCAAGCTTACTTCTGTATTTTTCTCCTTTTTCAAAAAATAATTTTTTATTTATTTATTTTTCATAGAAAGACTGCTAAGATCACCACACTTTTATAAGCCAACAATTAAAAAAACCACAGGGAATTCGAAAATTGAATGAAAAACTACTTGACTCATTTGAAATCACATAAAATATTCAAAACTGTCAAATTGAGAGTTAAATCAAACCACATCAAAGCAGATGATTAATACTCCGCACAACCCACTACAGGAGTTTTAGTTTGAAATTGATGAAAAATCTGTAGAAAGATTTCCAAAATAAATTTAATATGCCAAAAGAAACTAAGATATTTTCTCATTTAATACAAAACTTGCTGTTTTAGGATACAAGCTCCTGCGGGCGATGAGGTTCTAAATTGAAGCACGCCAGTTGACATCATTGCTTACTACTTAACATTATTTTCCAAAAAGTGGAATAAACTAATTCTATTCACAAACGAAACATTTTATTTATTTATAATTCATTTCAAAAACAGTTCAAAAAAGACCCTTTTTGAGGCCGATTTCCATCTCTTATCATTTCCCCTGCTGAAAACCACCTCTGGAAATGCATCAACTTGACCTTAAAACGACTGACCTCATTTCGTCGTGGCCAAACATGGCGACTTCCTCAGTCACTACTTGTCAATGCACAAAAACGACGGCCGCAGAAGGGCTCAAACAGGTTCTGATAATTTCTGGGTTTGTTCTTTTTCTTCGTGAAGAATATTTATTTTGTTGTGTATGTGCTCGTATAATTTCCCGGTGGCGTTGAACCGCTTTCTTATAGCCGTTCTAAAACAGATCGTTTTATATTCACGTTAGCAACAGATCCACGAATGGCTTGACGAGGCTCACCTGGAGTTGTTTTGTCTGGGCTGCAAAACCAAATGTCAAGAAAAAGAAGCAATATGCGTTCCATATAATCCGAAGCTTTTAGTTTCAGGATACTCCACACGGAACAGAAACACGCGTAAATTAGTTCAACGTTTTTTAAAAGCTTTTAATTTCAGGATTTTTTCAAAAGTTCGTCCTAATTTGGATGCAGTTGGGTCAGTGGTGCAGCCAGAATTGCTTTTTTGGGAGGGGCTAAGTGGCCCCCCTTCAGAAGTTTTTCGAATTTGAAGTTCTAAAGAAAAAAAATTAAAGTTATTTTTATTAAAATTAAGGAGGGAATTTGGCTATTTCTCAGTAAATTTCCAAAAAACGCAATTTTAAGCAGTTTGGTTTTATCAAGGGAGTTCCTTCAGATGCTTCTGGGAGGGGCTTAAGCCCCTTAGCTCCCCCGTGGGTGCGCCACCGAGTTGGGTAGAACCAGAGCTAGCTGGCTAACCATTTCTTCTAGCTTTTTTTTTTTTTTTTTTTTGTAATGAGAGACAAACTTTTTGGAATTTTTGTTTTTTCATCTTAAAATATCAGTGTACTTTTAGGATCAAGCTTTTCGTCGTAATGTGTGCAAATATTAATTACAAAACTCAATTTAAAAGCACAGATTGACACGCATGGGCCAACCCTGATTGCGTCGAGGTTCGTCCATGCTATTTATTTCAGTTTCTGCTAATATGAATTAAAAGAAATGGATGAACTTTGATCAAATAACTTATTTTGCTTTTAAGAATGAAAAAGAATGCAAAATCATGTAAAACCAGAAAGACAAAAGAATAACTAGCAATCACTATCAAATTAGATACTGAATAACTGTATTTTTATATAAAATTCAAGTTTCTTCAAATTTGAAAATTCCTATAAAAATTTCAAAACATTAAAATCAATCTTTTAGCAAAATCAAATTAAATCATTCATAATTTTACTCTCACTATGAATAATTGTGAGTTCACACTTGTGCTAAAAAATTTCTTTAAAATTTAAAATGAAATTGCTATGCATAATTTTTAAAATTCATGTGTCGATTATTTTTAGAGTTTTGCTTAGATGTAAATTATAATTTTGCTGTATTAAGATCGCTACATGCTTGTAAAAAACGGTTTTTAACGTTTGTAACTCCTTGCTCCAGTGTAGAGCAAGATTTTCATTTTCAAAAATTAACTAGGTTTAATTAGAAAACTTTTAACAACTTAAATAAACTAATTATTACCTTTGATTTTATTTCAACTTTTATAAAAATACTGAGTTAAAAAATACAGCGTAATCTTGTTACTACTTTTAAATCAATTAATAATATTTTAAGATGCTCTAATAGATCAATGAAAGAAAAGAAAAACAATATTGTTTCAACTTATCCCTTTAAGCAAAGATCGCGATGAAAAAAGAAAAAGATTAGATCTAGAATTTTCAAAATTATTTTTCATTGTTATGATGTACTACGACAAAGATCATCCAAGCGAGTAATGATTTAATTTGTTCGATTGAAATGATATGGTGGAAGGTCAGCCAAAGAGACATTTGGAAAAAATTTGTTTGTCTGATAACATCAATTTATGTGCTACCAGACTTCTTGCTCTGATAAATGTGATTGCGCCATATTTTACGCTTAGACTTGTAATAAGTGCATCTTCATGAAATAATAACAAAGCAAAACTTTTCGTTTTTTTACTTTCATTCCGTGAAGGCATCATATAGAATAAAAATAATAAAAAGTTCTACTTTGTCTTTGTGGAGTTTTACTAAATTATATTTGTATCAAATTTAGAACTTTGTTAGAAACAACAAATGCAAGTATTTCGAGTGTATCAAATGATAGAAATAAGAGAGAAAAAAAATAAATATTTTTTACCAGAACGAAATAATCGTGTTAAATATTGTGCGTTATAAATAATTCAATGCATTTTTCTTTTTCCTCCGACAAAAAAAAAAAAAAAAAGAAGAAAGAAAATAAACAAAGGAAATAAATAAAAATAAATTATAAACTTGTTATAACAGTTGATTAAATTTTACTGTAGAAAAATCAATCCAAGAGCAAAACTCCCTTTATTTTTTGTTTTTATTGTTTTTGGAATCAATAAATTGTGCTCAAAAATTGCATACCTTAAATACAAACATATAAGTACTTAATAAATTTTACCAATACCTTTGTGCTATAGATGTACAGAAAATAACAACGTTACGAATGCACAAATGAGCAGGGATACTGCAGACACGTGTTTCGGCGTTACAAGGAACGCCTTTTTCAATGCAAAAAAGTAACTTTCATGCAAAAAGTAACTTTTTTTTGCATTGAAAAAAGCGTTCCTTGTAACGCCGAAACACGTGTCTGCAGTATCCCTGCTCATTTGTGCATTCGTAACGTTGTTATTTTCTGTACATATAAGTACTGTCCTTAGTCATTTGGCCATTAACTGTCTTTTAAGTTGACTTTTTACGCAAGCCAGTGGAGTACGCAGCATTTTCTCAAGGGGTGAGACAACCAGAATATAGGTGACCATTTTAGGGGGGGGGGATGACCAACAGAAATTTTAAGGTTGTGGGGAGGGGAGTTGACTAAAATATCACAGAAAAATTTCTGATTTTAGTTAGTGGAAAACTTCTACAACCTTCCCATGACGTTTTCGGAATTTTTTCGAAACTGAATTCCAGAAAACGCTACTATACGCCGCTTTTCGTAACTTTGGACTTTGGGGAAAGGAATAAAACTTAAAAAAAACTAGTAAAAATTAACAAAGGAATTATTTCAAGGAAAACTCGAATCTTTAGGTTGGGGGGGGGGGGAGAGACACCTATGTGATCAATACATGTAAGCCAGTATGCATAGTGCCTAATGCCGGATAGGTCGCTCTGACCTCTAAAGTAGTTTCAAGACCAAGCAAAGCAAATTGAAGTTCATTGCCAACAAAAATTCGAACTGAAAGTATTGTTAGGATGCAAACATCATTTCCGGAGTTTTCCAAGAGCTTCGTAAAATGTTACGCTAAGTTTCGTAAGAATCATCTCCGTTGGAAGATATTTGCAGGATGTAACTTCGCGTGCCGGAGCAATTTTTGAATTAGTCATTTTGCTAAATTTATAACAAATTAAGGAAGCGCTTCGAACTATTTTCGGAAATGAGATTTTGCTTTCACGGTTTGCCGGATATAACTCTGAAGTAATTGTTCCCGTTGTCAAGTTTTTTGGAGAAATAATATAATTTGTTTTCCGAAAATGAACTTCTGAATCTTGTCCAAGAGTTTTCGAGGAAAATGTACTTTTAATCTCAAAGCGAAGTACTGAAAACAATAATATAAACGGAAAATATATAGCTGAACAGCTAAAAAGACTTCACCAAAATTGCGGAGCTGTATCAAAGATTTTTTAAGGATTTTCAAGGACCGTGGGAGCCCTAATTAAAAAAAATATTACAAAATAAACAAACCTGCATGTAGCTATAGGAGAAAGTTTTACAAATAATCAAGACAGTTGGTTGCTAATGGTAATTTCCTTTAAGTTACACATAACACCAAACCAATTCGTCGTCAATATACAGTAAACTCTCGATTATCTGCTATACTCGACTGCAACCTTTCTTGACAAAAACATCGTGACGTTTGTGTGACGTTAGCCTATGAAAAACGAGCTAGATAAAACGTCACAGCCGACTTGGCGAATTAGAGGAGATCGCTACTGCTTGTGAGCTCTTATTGGCTTCTCCCGCAGTGCCGTTGAGTGTCAAGGTAAGTTGCATTCTAGTATAGCGAATTATCCGCGGGAGGGTCTCCGGAAAGAAACAAAGACTAATAACCCATTTTTTTCGAAAAAGCACGAATTTAAATTTTGTTTTTTTCTTAACATTTCTTACCCAAGACTGGGGTGTACTTCATCCTATAAATTATTTTACCTGGGCGTTATCCTAAGTACCACTTCTTTTTAGATTGTACATGCTTGAGAACATCAAATACAAGTAATTTTTTGCGCCTGTACCTAGCGTCACTGTTTGTACACATCACGTTTTAAGTGGAATGCAATTATATTAAAGCAAAAGACATTTTTTATCTGCTTTATCTCCTATATTATACTTGTTTCGAATTATCCGTGATTTTCGTTATCCGTGCCACCCAATTCCGCGGATGATCGGGAGTGTACTGTAGTTTTCAAAAGAAATGTTGACAGAGTTAGTCAAAACGATGTCCGGCATGTTTTTTAGCGATTTCGACTCCTTAATTCCAAAATCAGCCCAACTTCGACTCCGCAGCCTTGGCTAAAACAGAGGATTCTCCTTCGCTGCGTCACTGCATGAAACTTAATTTTATTGGATTCGATTTAAAGTCTATTTTATTGATAATTAGTTTTTTTATAAGCCGAGCTACGTGTTTTTGAGTGCGAGTTAAATGTATGATACATGTCTGCTGTAACTAACCTACTAGGTTTTGTAATAATTGCAAGGTACCGTAAAATGGGGTGAATCGGAACACTTTTCAGCTTTGATTGTAAAAAAAGTAGTTAAAAGATTTTTTTTTAATTTGATTTTTCGGGTAAAAACTTCGGTCTTGCTTTACTTTTGATATTCCAAGCGAAGACAAAGCATTTTGAAAAATTATTATTAAAATATATAGGAAATTATGGGTGTTCCGAATCACCCCGCTGATAGGGGTCAATCGGAACACTTGTTAAAATTTTTATTTTTTTTCAATTTAACCTGTAATAGGTCTCACAAAATGAGTAATATTGATGGGGGAGAATAAGAACAGACAATTACTGTCAAATAAATGTATAATTTCAATACCAGTAAACGTGTATAATTTGTCAAAATTCAAAATAATTTTGAACTTATGAAAAATGAAAAGTAATTTTAAGAAATGCTTTTGAATTGAAATACAAAGATTTAACATGAATGGAAGTCACTCATGTCGTCCACAAATATGTACTTGTCCTTAAAACTAGCAATTGTGACTTGGCTTAAGTTTTTTCATAACATCTCCTGGGATGAACTCTGCCTTTTCTTTAGTTTCTTGAAATCTCTGGGTTTCGGGGATTGTCCTGAAAGCTTTTTACGCTTATTCATCACTGTCTGTGTGCTGGATTTTTACTACATAAAGTCTATGTGACTTTCCCCCTCGTATTTTAAGTAAAAAGAAGTCTCCTGGAGAAAAAATCTTTTGAAATCTGCAACTGTTTGTCATTCTAAGATCTAGTTGCTCACGAGAAGGGATAAACAGTAATAAAACCTTGTCCTTGTCTTGATTAGAAGAATTGGGGTTAGAATCTTGATTTTTCAAACAGTTTCCTTCAAATAAGTTTGAATTGGAACAGCAGAACTAAGTGTTCCGATTCACCCCGCAAATTTTTTTTCTATGCCATTTTTCAGAATTCTTCATTTTTATGACACAATTTATAAAAAATGTAAATTCTAATGCGGTATTCTGTTGTTCAGATACATGTATAATTGAAACATACCACTCTTAGTTTTTAAATATAAGAAGGTTTGATCTTGCATATGAAGTTTTGCAGTCTATGGAAATGTGATGTTTTCTAGCGTTCCACGTGTAGCCCTCCTTAGAAGCCAATAGCGTTGCCAGATTGACAAAAGTAATTTTTTCCTACTCCCTATGCTCTTACCTTACTAAGAAAAAAATTCACGGTGAAAAATACCCAATAGTTTATTTATGAAGAATTTCGTTGTACGGTCGGGAAGTTTTGTTCCGATTGACCCCGCTGTTCCTATACACCCCATTTTACGGTAGTTAAATATTGGTTTAAGGGCTATTTTTAACCTCCTCAATCTTGCCGTTGCCTGTAGGATACACTAAAAGAAACTTGTAAATAACTGTATCAATGCTGTACAGTATCAAGTAAATGGCAGGATTGAAAAAAAAATGATATTCTATTCATACCTTTTTCACAGTCAAATGAAAAAATCTAATTTTTGAAAAAAAAAAAAAAGAAAATCACAGGTATGCGCATTTTGAAATGTCCCTATTTTTAATTATTTTTATAGAAGAGAACATTACTAAACACTTAACAAAATTCATTGTATATTGTGTTTTTTCATGAAAGATTACTAGTTTCCACTCAAATCTTCTGCCTTCTGATTTAGAACACAATTATTTTATTTTTGTTCTTAAAGGAGACTCTTTGTTTCTCAAAAATATAAATTAAGAAAATGCTTTAAACATTTTTCCGTACTTTTCTATGCATTTAGAACGAATTAGTACGATTTTTTTTTAAATGTATGATTGAAAGTTGGTCTTGGTACTGAGGAGGTTAAAATTGCTCATAATCAAAGATTTTTTTAAAAAAAAAATCCTTTTATTCAAGATGTGAATATGCTTTTGAAAGTTTTTTAAGGAGGAAAATGAGTTGAAAAAAAATTGAAAATACGAAAACCGTAACTACCAACATAATAATAATCATAAAAAAACCCCTACTTTTTGAAAAGGTAAGGGAATCTGTCACGGAAATAAGACCAATGGACTATTTTGATTTTTGACAAATAGAATGTTTGACAGTAATTAAAAAAAAAAAAAAACGCTCCCCCCCCACACACACATATGAAATATTTTTAAAATACAATTACTTCTTTTCCCACTTGTTCCGCGATGCTAAATTTTTACTGCTCATAGCCAGGACCTCCTTGGCCAGGACTTTGCATTGATTTCAAGTGTAAATAAACCGATCAAAACAACTTACCATAAATACCCAGGAAGCTTCGGCACTCTTGCTTCTCCTGCGACCATCAGTTCCTCCAAATAGCGACATCATCCTTTGAAAGGTAATCAATAACTGACATCTTTGACGCATTTTATGTTGCAGGAAGTCGACCCACAAAGGAAGATATGTTTTGTTTCCGATGGAATGTTTTGTCTTCGTTTCTGACACATCTCATGATTCTGAGAATATTCCGCCAGGATTATCAGATTGGAATACTTTTGAAGTTTCATTAATGGCAGAGTAGCAGAATCTGATATGTTTTTTTTTTTAACTTTCCGAGTCGGTCTACGACAGTATGTAGCTGAGCTCGCTTATAACGAGCAACGAGCCATCGTTTTACGAGGAAATCGGGATTATTTGGTTGGTGTAATGTTAAGTCTAAAAGTGATGTCTCAAACATAATTAAAAAAATACAAATAAATAAATAAATAACAATTAGTCTTAAGAAAGGAAAGTTTGACAAACAATTCCAAAAAATCCAAAAAGAAGCAAATAACTAGGAACAAATGAAGCGTATAAACGAACTAAGCGATAATAAAATGAATCTCCTGACAGAAGACAAGGACATTAAGATAGACCTAACAGAATAGGCTAATTACAAACAGTTGGTTTGAAACCAATGCTAAGATTTCCATTTGAACTTATTTGTACTCTGAAGGAGAATGAGCCTTGTCAGAATTATTTATTAGCCAGCTAAATCCTTGATGGACAAGCTCTTAAGCTAGTAAAATATTTTCCCATTGACACAGAACATGAAGGGTTTATAATATATGATCGTGGTATCATTCGGTACCAATTCAAGCGAATCTTTCGGAACAATAAAATACTTTTAGAGCTGTAATCAGTTGTGATATTACATTCTTGCCAGTGGAGCTATCTGGAACAAGATGTACAAGTATAATTAGGAATCCTGGTATACTAATAGAGAGGGAGGCTTTTAAGAAATCTTACTAGCCAAGGGATCGAAGTATAACCAGCGACTCAGCAAAAATAAATAAACAAATAGATAAAAGAAAGAAAAATGAGATAGAATTAAATTTGTTACTACCAGATCATTTAAAATCAATCTGTAAAAATGAATTTTAATTTTCAAACTCATTATTAGAGTACGGATCATAGATTTTGATAGCCTAAAAAAAGTACAGCAAAAATGTTGTTGTTGCCTATTCTTCATGATCTATAGCCAGCTAAAAGGCTTGATTTGTAAGGGAGTTCAGTTATTGCACCTCTTTTTAATTTTAAGAGAATTTTTCGTATTAAATAGAATCAGGCCACTTCAGTTTAAAAATTATTTCCTGAAGACTTTGCTATACTATAGAGCTCCCTCACTTAGTTAGACATCAAGCTAAAATCAACTAAATCATTGCATGTGTTTTCTTTAAAGTGCAAAGTAAAAATATCCTTTAAAACACTTTGAAAAATATTTGAAATTAAAATTATTGCACACCAGTCTATTTTTTTTAATCAAGTAATCAACGAATTGCTTATTACTTTCATTTGACCGTAGTTGGTTCCCTTTGATTTTTGAATAGATGCCTCTGTAACCATCTTCTTCTACCCGACCCTCCAGCTGCGATGGCGTCAAGTTCAACATACACACCTATCGCAACTTTTCTAATTACCCCTACCCTTATTCCCTAAGGAGCCTAACGTATTAGTACGTACTGTACTTTTAAAGAAGAAATCCGGTATTCAGTTTCTTATCATCTGTAACCACCGGGAAAGGTTAAGAAAATGCCTTCATCCAATAAATTATTTTACCTGGGCGTTATCGTAAGTACCACCTTTTTATAGATTTTATGTGCTTGAGAACCTCAAATACAAGTAATTTTTTTTATGTCGCACCTATCGTCACTGTTTGTACATATCACGTTTTAAGTGTAATGCAATTACTTTGTAGCAAAAGACATTTTTAATTTTCTTTAACCCTTATTTTATGCTTTTTCGCATTATCCGTATTTTTGTCATCCGCGATACTCGTGCCACCCAATTCCGCGGATAATCGGGAATGTACTGTATTTGAATTCAAGATGTCAACATTTAAATTTAATTTTTCTTTTTTATAGCCATTGAAAGTAAAATACAAATATACATGGCACACTGCTCTTACTTGGATGATAATTCGATAGCGAACTTCCTTTAAAATATTTTTGCCTTTTTTTCTCTCTTCTTTACTTTGTTGTCTATAAGATATATCAATATAAATGTTAAATGGGGCAAAGAAATTTTTGTTAATATGCAGCAAAATCACTTGCGGAAGAATGGATTCCTTCAATCTTCTAAAAACACATCATATTGCCAAAATGTTTAACTTGTGGTAGTCCAAATATGGAATCTCTATTTTTTTTTTTTTAATTTTAAACGATTTACATAGCTCTCTCTCCAATTGAGACGAATTTCAAAACAGGCAGAGGAAGCAGTTACCTGGGGAGGGGGGGGGGGATTTTGATGGGTGTTGAACTTTTTATGAATCTTTTGTATTATTCTTGATTACAATTTTATCCCTGAATTTTTATTTTCCAGAATGAGATTTTTTTCTCTCTTTCATTACAAAATATTCATTTTCACCCAGCTCATGAAAATAAAATGCACAACACTGATGATTCTAGGTCAATTACTTCATAATCTGACATAAATTGGTATTTTCTCCTTTCACCACAAGAAACAAATATGAATAAGACTATATAAAGCCCGTTTTCTGCATGAACTTGCATTTTCAATTTTGGGAACATTCTTTTTAACCCCCCCCCCCCGTACGTAACAAGAAAAAGTTTTATATTCTTTATTTTGTACGTTTTTGGAAATGCTAATAAGCTCTGGGGTAGATTATGAAATGATTCACAAAGGCCCAATTTAAATTATTTTTACAATATGTATATTTGTTTACAATATCAACTAATATATTATAGTTATTTTTTCATTCCCTACAAATGTATAAAAGTTGTTTCTTTTTTTTTTTTTTTTTTTTGAAGTCGTAAACGTTTAATTACAATAACAACGCAAATGAATAACTGTAAAATGATGCAAACATGTGTTAAATCTATAAGAGAAAATATGAGGTGAAAAATATAAATAAACAGCAATTTCATTGCTAAAAAAAAAAATGCTTAACTCATTAATGCCCGACATTTTTTTTTTCCAAAGAAAATATTTTGTATACTGGTTACAAATAGTGTTTCATGGACAGGAAAAATAATAAAAAAATATTATGTAAAAAATAATTGTTTTATTAAGGAAAGAAAAATTGTCCCTTAAAAATTACGATAAACTCCAGAGTGTACCCTCTACTTTTTTTACTAAAATTTTTTTTCTGCCCACGATATAACATTTAAAAAGACATTTTATAAGAAAAAAAAATAGCAATTAACATAAACCGGGAAGCTGGGAATAACTTTGAAAACTTAGCTTTTTTCCTTGAGATTGTGAACGATGTTAATTTTTGATAAAGATCATATTAAAACTGCTACACTTTACAATGGTTATGTGCTGCAATCTGTTAATGACGAATTGAAACAATACCAAGGTACTAATTGAACACTATTATTTGGTTGAAATGTTCATTTTGGGGAAATTCAGACCCTTTTTTGGACCGTCCCTTAAAAGGGACACTAGGCATTAATGGGTTAATATCATTTCAATTTGAAAAAAAAAAAATCATTGATCGAAATAATTTTTAAAAGTTTTTTCCTATTGAAGTCCGTTTTAGAATGCATTGTTCTAAAGACAAAATTGTTGCATTATTGATTAAAATCTTTTTCAGAAAGCTTTTTTTTTTTTTTCAAGTAATTTCGCAGTTTTAGAATGTGTTGTTCTAAATATAAAAAAATGTTGCGTTCACAACTTAAGCTTAATCTAAATTAAGCTATCAAGGTACCTCTCTGTCTGGCTATGAGTGTGTTCACACTGCGTAATTTCAATAGTTAAGGAAACTGTGGTTCTCTTTTGCTTTTTAAATGATTAGATGAATAGAATATTCTAAATACACAATCTGAATACATTCTAAAACATTACACCAAATAGTAGAAAATAAATTTTATTAACATTTTTACACATATACATTGTTTCATGCGTTTTGAAACTTAAATCATTTTACAAGGATAACAATTGACTAGTATTTTATCACTGTTCCAACATTCAAAACATTTTTGAATTAACTCATCTAAATTTTAGGCACATTTACGAGTCATTTCCTTTTTTAAAACTTAATTATTTAACAAGTTTTAAGACACATTAAAGGCAGCAATCAAAACATAAATATTTTTGAAAACCAAAACAAAAAACATGGCATCATAAAATATTTTTCAGAGAAAAATTTTCATTTCAATAGCACACTTTACAAACACTCTCTCAGCTTTTAAACTGGTCATATGAATATCACTTGCGTAAAAAAAAACATCTTTAATTCATAAAATAACTAGCTCGAGTTGTGCATTTATGGTTGTTGTGAAATATTGTTTTTTTCTTTTGGGGAAGGGGGCGTGAACCAGATATATACACCACAGCAAACAATTCTTGGGATTAAAATAAGGCCAGGTATGTGACAAAAGGAATTTTGAAGAAAAAAATGCAGAAAATTTAATAATTTCACAAACCAATAAAGGAAAAGTACTAAAATCTAATCAAATATAAAATATTTTTTTGTTTTTACTTCTCCAAGTATTTCTTAGACCCTGGAAAATTTGTCAGAATAATAACATGACTCAGTTTAAATTTAAATCTTAAGGTGGGAAAAATGAATAGCAACTCAAAGTCACAAATGTATTGGTAAAAGAACATGATTAGTGGTGTAGTTACTAAATTGCAGTGTAAGTCTTTAAAGAATTCTTAAAAAATTCCAGAGCCCAATTAAAGGATTAAATACCTGAAACAAAGAATCATAGACTTCACAGCAACATACACAGCAAATATGATCAAATGGACACATTTTAAAACAAACGTATAAAAATCTTTCACAGACATAGTTATGTACAAGTAGGCACTGATTTGTCCCCCAGTACCTGATACTTACAATTTCAACGGTACTTTGACTAGTACATACACATAAAGGGCTAATTAAAAATACTTTCCAGCACTTTAGATATTTTTACTCATATCACGCTCTCCATTCAAAACTTGCCATCAAAAAACTAATACCAAAGATTTCAAGAAATGACCTCTAAATAAATACTAAAAGTTTTCAGCTATTATTTCAGCATGTCATTTAACGATAAAAAAAATCAAACAAGGGTAAATTTAGGACAAAGGCCCTGTGGGGTCGAGAGGAGGGTATACTTTACCTTTTTAGAGCAATGCTTATAATTATTTTAGTTTGAAGTTATTTAAAAAAGCCCCCTCCTTCAGGATAAATATCGGCTCATGTATTCAGAGCAATCAAGAGAAGTGAATTCAAAATTAGATTTTATTTTTTTGTCTAAAACACAAGACTATAATTGGGTTAATATCACACCATTAACGTAAATAAAAAATTCTGAAAATTTCAATACAGATGACTTTTAAAAACATTCGAACTGTTTTCTATTTAAGTGGTTGCTAAGCAACTATGGTAACATTCAAAACAATAAAAATAAGATTATGTCTGTATGTCAATCCTTACTTGAAAAGTAATGACTTTCAAAGTTTTTTTGAATTTATTCAAAAAAAAAAAAAAAAAAGGGGGGGGGGTACTTGAAAATACAGTCAACAAATCACACTTAAAAATTGGAAGTTTATAATTATCAAAATCATCTGTAGTATAAAAGAGATAGAGAAAAAAAAACAAGTAATTTCCTAAAAGAAAGTAAAATAGAAATTTATTATTCAACAATCTACTGTCAAAGGCACCATTCTAAAAGTAAGTCAGCACAGGAGTACGGATGCTTTAAAATCTGGCACTTGTTATTTTTCAATACTATAGGTTTCTTCAGAAATTAAACATTCTTCACAGCAAAATTTAAAAACGTTTCTTAAAAATTTCAAAGGGTTGTCTTCTGTGTTTTGGAGTCTAGTAACCAATTGCATATTCAGAACATCCTCATTAGTCAAAAAATACTCCATCAAAGAAAACATCATTCTTGAATATTAATTTTCCTGACATAACTAAAGAATTCATCAAAATACAAAGTTAGAAAAGAAGCAATTGATGAATGTAATTTTGCTTGCCAGATGAATTCCTGATATCGAATTATTTGGCAGCAAAGCAATTTATTTTATTGCTGAAAAAGCTGCAAGCATCATTAAAATTCTCTCATTTACTAACAGCTTGTGGTAATGTTGCTTTTATACTGTAACAATGAATGATAAGTGCGTTTTTAAATACTTTTCAAATGAAATTTGTAAATTTCGTTTTTAATAATAAATATCAATTTGAAATAATAATCACAAGGTAACCTGATATAGGTAAAAATTTAAATGAATTTAATGTTTATATAAACATGACACTAAAATATAGAATATAGGGGGGATTAAACTTATAAAAATGCAGCAGAATTTAAAAATATATATTACAAGTTTCTAAATCATGTACATTTATAAAAAAAATATATAATAATTACCTGAAAAAGTAATATAACAGTTGATAAGCTCAGATTATACTAGCATTTCATAAAAATTAAGTGCATAGTATTCCCATAAAAGAAAACTAATCCTATGGAAAAAAAATAAAGAAAAGCCGTAAAATCTAAATAAATACTTTGGAATGCAAGCACAATCTTTTTTTTTTTTTTTTTTGAGGACAGAAGAAATAGTTACTATGTTAATGACACTATTAAGAGAAATTTATTGAACTCAACGAAAATCTAAACAATCACAATCATAGGATAAATTGAAAAAAAAAAAAGCTGTTTTGAGATTCAGAACAAATTTAAAGACCAGAAAACTAAATCCCTAAGCAAACAAAACATAAACATCCCCAACGGCTGAGTGGCCCATTAAAATTTCAAAGTATATTTGCCAAAACAAAAAAACACGGCACCCATTAATTAGAAACAAAAAGGTGACAACCCTACATTGTGCATAATAAATTTTATGACTTATGGCCAACGCCCCCTTCATCTGACTTTGGACGGATGGGTGGCAAAACGGATCGTAGCACCCTGTACTCACTGTGCTGCGGCTCACTGGGGGACGGCTGCCGTCAGATTGGCCATTCCATGGACCCTACATTTGTCCTTATTTTTCTCTTGCCCCTTTTGTACATGTCCCCACCGTTGGGCAAAGCTTCGAGTTTCGTTGGTTTGCGGTACGTTAGAGTCGACTCTTGGCTGGAAGGCTGTATTAGAGGTACTGAACCATTCACAGAACTGTTCAAACTTGTTGAGGTGTTATTGAGGTTGCATGAGTTCAGAGAGTTTATCACATTGTTTTCTTTCACAAAACTATTATTTATGCCATTCATGAGATTTAGTGTTTCTTTCGTGGCTGCAAAGGAAACATTTCAGGACATATGATTAACTCATTACAAAAAATGAAAACTAAAATTCAAAAGTTTTATGTGCACATGAATTTATGTACATATTTTTACTTATTATAGTATTACATCTGTAAAATTGAAATAAACATAATAATGCCCTGATATATTCTTCACAAAAATACACACTAAACTTTATTTTATAATTATTTTACAATTTCCTGTACAATAAATATGATTTAAAAGCACGAGATTAAACATCATATTTTTTTTTTCTTTTGGTGTAAAAGAAAGAAAAAAACAGTATTAAAAATTAAATTTATTGAGAAATTAAAGTCAAAGTTTGACCTTTAATAAGGCTCAAAATATTGATTTAAAAAAAAACTTTTCTTACTACAAAAATGTATAAATCGAAAATTCAAATGCATTGATGGATAAAAACACAGAGTGTGTAAGCCATTGTATGAGAATCATACGCTAAAACTTGAGGAAACGTATTTGAAAGAAATAAACATATATAAGGGACAATTCAGCAATACCTAAGCGTTTCAAATGCTTAAATTCACAGCAAGCTTGCAATAAAATTCAGCAAAAATGACACAAGCACAAATAAATACAAAACAACATTTGAGAATTTATGAAATAGCATAAACTGTCAGAGCAAAAAAAATGTATTACTCTTCTAGCATGACAAGTATCTGAAAAGTAAGTTCAGATTTTTCTTTACAGTAGAAAATAAAACCATAAAGTTGAGGGAGGAAAAAATAACTTCAACCGGATGAATGAATTAATACATTATTATTATTCAAAATGAAAACTTTTGGAAAAAAAACATATTTTAATGAAATATTCTGACTACTACTGTAGATAAATTACTAAATATGTTCATGAAAATTACTAAATAAAAGCCTCCATCCACCATTTCAAGATGAATAGGATTCTTTAATACAACTGACTCTTTAGCTCAGCTCAAGTGGTACCTTATCACGTTTTCTTCAGAAGTTTTATTTTATGTTCATGAATAATAAATTTTAATTAGCTGAGATATTGGATTACAAAGGGGTTTGAAAGTTGCTAATCTAAAAATTCCATTTAAAGAGCTCAAAGAATACAAGACAAAAAAAAAAAAAAAACATGAAAAATGCCTCAAAAAATATTATTCCAAAAAAAAAAAAAAAAAAGCTGCGATAATGTTGAAAACGCATTAAATTCTCAACAATCTAAAGCGTAGTTTATAATATATTTTTCTCAAAATGATATGGCAACACTAATAAGCATATTCAAGTCATCTACTTGAAAATTGCTTTTGTAAAAAAATACCACAATCAATAACTGCTAAATATGTGTAAGTTCTATTTTTATTCAATTCCCAGTACTTCTTTTTAAATTAAATAACTTAATCACCTCCAAAATATAAAATGATCCAGCCACTGTATAGACTGCATTACTCTTCAAAATTAGCTTTGAATGTTAATGGTTTATAGGACTGCAATTTCAAGAATAAATAAAATAAAAAGTTTTTAAAAAGGGGGGGGGGGTAGAGGAAAATTTGTATTTTAAAAAGATGCTCTAAAATCTTTTAGACATGCAGAAAAACAGGAACAATGTTGGAATAAAAAAATGCATTCTTCTAAACTTCTGAAGCCTTACAGTTAGAAAAGCACAAATGATTGAAAGTTACAAAATAGCTACTAAAAAAAGCATATGAAATAAGAAAAGCAAAAGAGTCAAACAGATTACAGTAAAATTTTAAAAGATAATTCAAACATGAGTAGCATTTAAATGATTAGAAACAAAAACACAAATGCAAAATCTAGTAAAAGAAAAGAAACAAAAGCCATGTCAAATGAATTGCCCTAAAACACATGACTTACAACCCACTCTGTGTGCTGTCTCCTTGAACTTACTAAGCAGCTGCTCTTGTCGTCTAGGCTTAAAATAAGTACCAGCAATGTCTTCTTCCTCACCTCGCTCTAGCTTCTGCAATTTAAAATTCAGAGCTCATAAAATAACTTTATTTAGATAACATAATCAAAATATAATACCATTAGCTCTCAAATCAACGGCATATACAGGTGTCCCTTGCATAACACGGTTGATTCGTACTGTATTATATGAGACTTTATTTATTTATTTATTAAATTATTTTTTTATACTAGATATGTATGCACATAATATAGATTAGGACAATATCGAGCATGTCGTATCGATAATGTATTTCACGTTATATAAAAAACCGTATAATACAAGATTTTGAAATAATATAAATGAAAGCAACGTGTATACTGTGTCATATTAAAATCAAGTCTTATGGTGTAAATTTTATCATAGCTGAAATTTCAATTTAATGAAACACATATGAACTAAAAAGTAAGTTAACTCATGAAAATGGAAGTTAATGAAAGTATGAAGTTTGTATAAGTAACAACAATGAAACAACATGCAAAATAATAAAATTAATAGTATTACTGTCGTCCCCATTTAATCGGGTAACGGATAAACAAATACCCCGCTTATACAAATAAAATATCTCAGAACCAATGCCATAGACGTAATGTTAAAGATCCCTACTTAATTGAATAATATTTCTTGGAACCGACAGTATTCGTTTAAGCAGGGCGACAGTATACGATATTATTGCATTTTATTTATTCTTTGACTAATTTAGCTTAATCATCGTGTTATTTTCTTACCATGAATTAAAAACAAATCAATTTTCATTTAGTTAACACTCTGATGAGAAAAATAAAAGATTTGAAAGTCGGAAGTTAGAGTGTTATACAAGCAAACCAAAATTTTGAGAAATAGAAAGACACAACTTCTTGTATCAGCTTCATAAAAACAAATTAAAAATATTTCTAGAGTTCATACCATAAATTTTTTTGTGCATCGAAGAAAAATGAAGTTGTCTTTTAAAAGATACTTTATATTAAAACAGTGCAGCATTAAATTCAAGTTTTGAACCGTGTAATATCAAATTTGCGTTATAATAATCGCAAATTTTGGACTTTGGATGGATCAAAACCATGTTTTGAAAATATCATGTTAAATGAGGGATGCCTGTATATACAGTGGATGTCTATAATTTAAACAGTATTGTAGATGGAGAAAAATATTTGGTGTAATGCAACTTTTTATAGGGTAGATGTCCTTGTTAACTCGCACTGCTATTTGTCACACAAGTGCTTGAGCGGGTTCGAAAACGACCCCATTGCTCGCAAAGGACCCGCCTCTTTGCAAGAATGGAAAGGGTTTAGGAAAATTCCAACCACACTCTCACATAAATCAAAGACACAAGTGCAGCTACTGAAAAGATGGTTTCCTTATCTGGCTATGAAATTCCTAGAAATGGAAACAAAAATGGCTGGGGTCGTTTTCGACCCCACGAGAGCTCTCTTGCGAGTTAAAACACTTTGGTGAGGATCATAGTTCAGATTATTCATGACACATTTAATTCAAAAAGTAGACAATTTTGAATTAAAATAGAAAAAAAAGTAGGCATTAAAAAAATGGTTTGAACTGAATTTAAATTAAATTTGTATTCATTTTATAATAATAAACTAAATATTTCGGGAAATGGCATAATTTCTTCTGCTTCCAGCTACAACACTGATTGTAAAATAACACAGATTTAGTCACTATCGACAGACCATTGAGAGTCAAGGGCATCAATGAGTAAGATAGCAAATTGATTAGTCAAAAACTTAAAAAGTTAATGAAGTAAATATTTACAAAACTACATGTAGTTATACTTATTTAAGTAATAACTGAATTTTTTTGAGTGGTTAGAAAACAATTCTTCATTGATGATTCCTTCGTTTTTCTTTCAGGAAGTTTTTTCTGTCTATTTTCTAATTCTAAAGCTAAAAACAAGTAAAAATTTCAATTTTGTGATAGTTAAGGAAGAAAATGTATTCAAGAAATTACTCTAAAGAATTTATCTTCAGATGTTTCTTCAAAGTATTCTTTCACACTTGATGCAGAACGGTTTTGCTTGATTCTACGCTCTGGAGAAGCAGCAGGTCTGCCACCCACTTGCACTCCTGAAATACAAATGGCTATTACTTATTTAGGCAATTAAAGTTTCAATGAATAAATGAAGCACATTGTGAAGGGATAGCAATCAAGTAGAATAATAACACTGCACACTATAAAAAATGTCTCTCACATGAAAATATGTCCCTGTGTATTTCGGCTGAAAATAATTATCTAATTATTTTTTGTTTACCATGCACCATCTTCCTGAAATTCACATTTTACATATTATTTGGATAAATT
Source organism: Uloborus plumipes (assembly GCA_038373865.1). Classification (NCBI taxonomy): domain Eukaryota; kingdom Metazoa; phylum Arthropoda; class Arachnida; order Araneae; family Uloboridae; genus Uloborus; species Uloborus plumipes. The sequence continues at coordinate 24,298 of JAXGGA010001929.1, forward strand.
TGTTGACGTTTCACGAAGAAAAACTTCATTCTTGGCATACAAGACCATAGCCAGAAAGGGGAAATAGGGGAATTCTAATTTTTCTGTACTTTTCATTAATTATTGAAAAATTAATTGTTCGCTCCTTCATTTCTATGTTTTGTAATGTAACTTTGAAACTTCTACTTAATCTAAAATAGGAATCGCACTCGGGTATTTAGTCACTAAGACTGAAAAGTCACTTTTCGAAAATATGGTATAGACATCTGACTACATGACATAAAATAAGACTGATCAAATATTTAAATTTTAACATGACTTTTTATATCTTCTTTGTATGTTATGAATTCTATAAATTTACAAGTCATATCACATTGTACTAATAACAGATATATATAACAGCTTACAAAAAATTTGTAGAAATAAAAAATTCTATGAACTCTCCTAGAAAATAATAATTGACTTTGGACTTGCGGGCATCAAAACATATCACATGAACTAAATAAAAAATGATCAAATAAACTTTACTAAAATATGATTGGTTAAAATCTAACGTAAATAAAGCACAAATTATGAAGCAAATACAGCATATAGCTATTTTAAGGCTACAATGGAGTTTCTTCATTAGTGCAAACAGCTCTGCACACAACGTGAAAGCTGTGAGAAAACACAATATAATAAGAGTTCTTTCATGGCTTCTTTTCTTCCACCACTTCATGATAAACTGGGTTTAATGAAAATATTTGCATCTTTCTTGCATTTCAGGAAGAAATTCCAAAATTTCAAAAGAATCTTCTTAATTTTTTGGGAAAACGTAACTAAAAAAATTAATTTGATATTTTTTTAGTATAAAATGTTTTTACTAATTATTTCTGTTAAATAAATGAAATTCAATTCAATTGAAACAAACTACAAAATACTGAAACAGCTAAGTATATCACAAAATATATAATCTTCATGTCCATGAATGGTGGTAGAAGTGAACAAAGGGATGCTCTTTCACCCACTGGCTTTATAAAATAATATTAAGTTAACTTTAAAAAATATTTACTTAATACTCACTATTGATTAAAATTTTCATAATCAATAATTTTAAGTAAGTAAAATTATATTTATTAAATAAGCATGGTTTTTACCACTTTTCAGTATAATTATATTGAGTTAATACCCTTTCCCCTACCCTGAAAATATTCGAAATGAAATGCTCGATTTTAAACAAAGGACAAATTTAAAAAATTTTGTGATCAGAGAGTAAACAACTTTTAAATTAAATTTTTTTACCAAAGATGGAAATTCATCTCAGTATCCTTGTTGCAATTAATTTAATAAATACATAAATAAACAAAAACATAAATAAATAAAATAAATTTTTAAAAACTAATATATGAATCTATTTTTTTAAAACTAGGGTTCTTTTTAATTTAAATGCGGGTGCAAAACTCTGTATGTGATTTTACCCATAACCAAGCTTCTTACTAATATATATAAATACTAAGAAAATAAGAAAAAACAAAACACACATGCTGGAAAATTGATTAAAAATTCCTCTAAATCCAAGTTCTATGTAGCTTTTTCGCCATTTAATTATCTGACAATAAAAACCGTCATTACTTCAAAAGTATAAAACAGATAACATATAACTCACATAAGGATTTAAGGCTACTTTTCAAACTAAAATAATTAATATATCAAAATAATATAAACTAATATCCCTGTGTTGCATAAAGAGCTCTGTGATAATAATAAAAGCATTACTTGAGATATTATTCTAAATACTGAGAAAAATATTCATGATACAATGAAACAAACCAGGTGTTGGCAACTTTGTTTTCTGCACAACCAGTTCAGGGATCCTCCACTTTTGGTAGTCTTCATCCCATGCACTTTCACTCTTGATCTTTTCAATATTAGAATAATTGCAGTCCCTTCTGATACATGGTTGAATTTTGTCAATGATTTGGGTTAGTAGTTTAATTTGTTGATCTTGTTTTCGAATTGTTTCCAGATAATCTGTTCTTTCAGTTTCAAACTCGCTTTGTAAATCTCTCACTTCTTGATCTAATGCTTGAATCTGAAAGTATAAATACAATTGTAAGTAAAGTAATGTTAAATATTTATAAAATTCACTGACAATCTACTCACATAAAAGCATTTTAAAATAGGTAAAAACCTACAATTGCAATTTTAACAGCACTTTATCTAAAGCTCAATTCATTAGAATTATGAAACTGAAGGAAAAAAAATCAGGAACTTAATGTCTACACAATGCAAGACTTGAGAGGACATACAGTGACAGTAGAAATGGCTTAGTAAAGAAATAAACGTAACATTTCTTGGAATGCAAAAGAAAGTATTTTTGTTTTCAAAAACTGCAATAAAACACTAATTTAATTAACCCCCCTGTGGTTGGGCAGTTCCAGAGTCACATGTTAACTGGATGCGATAAATGTATTAAAAAAGTAAGGTTAACCTGCTAGTTAGAAAATTTGAATTTTTCGTCATGCTGGATAATTCAAGAGCTAATTTTGCAACAAAAAGAGAAGGATTTCTCTGCTCATCTCAAACCGCAAAGCAAACTACAATAAAGAGCAAAAAATAAATAATGGAGCAAAATAGTTAGTATACGAAGAATGCGAGTTTACTAAATCTGAGTGGATCTGCATCATATTCTACAATCACATTGCTAAACTTGCCTGAGAAAAAGTTCCAAATGGAATAGTTGATTTTCCTTTTTTTTCTTTGAAGATTGAAAAACTGTTCGCTTAGTCCAGAATAGAAATATTTAAGCAAGAGGAATTAAATATTTATATATGTTTGTATTAAATTACTTTTAGAGAAGTTAGTTTATTTTTATTCACTGAGTATCAATATTAAATTATCTATTTGCCAGCAAAATACTTAAAGTTTTAGGACTTGAAAAATTACCTTCATTTTATTTATATATTTTATAAAACTATTTAGAATTAATCAGATTTATGTTAACGGGAAAATACAAATAGTACTGTTATTTAATATTTAACACAAAGTTAACGGTTTATTAACATTACTAAGATGAAGTATAGAACTCATACAATATTTAAAGTGAAATATATATTTATTAACTACTAGATTAAGTACATTTTTATGGCCTTATTTTCTCAGCCAGGCCACAAAAGACTAGGCAAAGGTAGCAAGGGTTTTTCAAAACCTAATAATAAACCCAGTTTTGTGACACGTCAGATGATGCAGGTTAATACCGCAGGATCATGTTGATCTGAAATGTCACTCAACATTCAAAATGTCTTCCTAGCAGAGAATAAATTCTGGCAGAAATGAATTTTACTGCATCATGCAAATTAACCTAAATTCCCCTTGACCTCTTACTTAGTTTGTTTTTTCTGAATCATAATTCAGAGTTTTGAAATCGGGATTTAAAATTAAATAGCAGGATCAAATTTTTCTCAGAGTGCTACTTAAAGGCACTGAAAATATCTGTATTTAAAAAAAAATCTTTACAACCAGCTCTGCTTCCTTTAAATCCTGGACATTTTCACTTGAGTTTTTAAGAATTTGTTGAGTTCACTTAAATTGAAGACAATGTTTTTGGTTTTGTAGAATTTCTTATTAATAAATTTAAATAATGTCTATTTGAAGCACAATTTTACAATCATTTTTCCGATAAACCTCATTTTTTCGAGACTTTATTTCATTAGAAAAAAAGAATAATTAGATGCGTGCATCAAAACTCACTATAAGTTGTAAATCATAAACAAGTAACATTAAAAACCTAGATATAAAATACATGAAAATGCAAACCTTACTTTTCACAGAAGAAAATGTTCATTAAGGATTTTTTCCCACCTCAAACTAAGTTAATATGTTACAGACAACATTCTAAAAATACTAAAAAAGCACTAGTGCTTCATTCATTAAAACAAGAAAAGCAGGAAAAAAATGATTTATTAAGTTATTTGGGGAAAAATTCCATTATAAAGCAAAGGATCTTCAAAACCATCAATTGATCAAAAAATTTGGAAAGAAGGGACACTGAGTTGGGGAAGCCCTTTTCAGAAAAAAAATGTAGAGCACATCATTTTTTTTTAAAGAAGTCCAAACAAAGAAAATTTAATTAAACATCTTTTAAGAGTATAATTTTTAATTATGAGTTGCAGGAGATTTCAAAAAATGAAATTAATCCACTTTTAAACAATAAGTTACTTTTGCAATGGCAGTGTCTTTAAGAAGATCATAGTTGTGCAGATCATTCTGTCAACCAAATACTATAAATCCGTCAGTAGTTACATTTTCAGAAACCAAGTAAATTAATAACACAGATAATGTATCATGACAAATATCAAATTCTATTCTAAAATACAAGGAGCTATTGAAGGCAAACTTCAAAAATCATATTAACTGTGTCTCATAAAAAAAATCAATAAACATTTTTTAAAAAAAGACTGATTTTCAGTCTTAGAAATTAACTCAAGAACTCCACTTTCTTTTTCTTCCTTAAATATAGTAATCAGTATCAATTTTATTCTTTTTGCATTTGTGTTCATTCTAAAATTTATTTACTATGAAAAATAACACTTTTTTCCACCTTACAAATAACAATAAAAGAGATATTTTATATCAAACTTTTAACAAAGTCTTGTATTCATAACAACTATATTTTACAACGGACATTCAACACTCAGGAATAAGACAGGGATTCACAATTGAACTATTATTATTATTTTTATTTGTGTGATACTTAAAAAAATTATTCAAAATATTTTCTAATTTTCAAGTGCTAAAAATTTTCAGCAACATAACTTTAAATTTTCACCTAGGCAATCAAAATACAAATTCTGGTGCTACATGAAAGAATGGATGCTTAATTGGGGGATCGCACTAGGTCTGCAAAAGGTTGTGCCTCTACTGCAGCCCCATTTGAAAGAAAAAAAAATCAAAATACAAAAGTGTCAAATCATTTCAATTATACTTATTTGGGTTTGAAGATTTAAAGTAATTTATTTGAAAGTGCCAAAATACAGCTTTAAGAATATTGCATCATTAGAAACATTGACAGTAATATACAAGAACAAATCAAATCATTAAAGATAAAGAATACACAAAATAGTGTTATAATTACAAGAGAAAATTTCCAGGCCAAATTTTTTACAGTAATATTTACTTTTTTCTTAGCTTTTTTGAGCAACTGTGTTTTTATCCTTAATTCCTCATGTATATCATCATACACTTTCAACATAGCTGTATCATCTTCATCAACTTTCGATAGAGCTTCTAAAAATTTAAAGTGCAAAGGTCAATATCAACTAACAAGTAAACATAGCAGTAAGTAGTAGAGAAAATATCAACGTAAAATAGGCACAAATATGCAGAGATCTGCAGTATCTCTGCTTATTTGTGCCTATTTTATGTTGATATTTTCTCTACTACATCAATAGCACAAAGGTATTTGTAAACTTTATAGCAGTAAGTGTTCTAAAAAGTAGAGACTTTAAGAAAAAGAAATAGGAAATAAGGAAACAATAAGAACATTTTCAATTACACTTCAATAATCTATTGGTCAATAAAAAAAATTTCAAATATTTAATGATACATTTCTAAGTAAGTAATTTAAGCCTTACTGCTAATTAATTATGTATTCACAAGTAAAATATTAACTTTTGTATGAAAATTAAAAACATATTTACAACTCTAAAAAAACACAAATCTCAAATAATAATACTAAAATAACATGTAACATTGCACTCTGTGGCCAAGAGGCCCTACCAGTCTGCCAGCGGGATAGTATGAAATGAGTTTGATTTCCAATAATGATCTGGGTGTGATTTCCTGTCTCTTTGTACGATAAATCTTCCTTGTGTAGTCTCATATTTTGATAAAGTTTGATAAACTTCCCATGATTATTACTGCTGAGATATAAGCTATTCTATGGAGGTCAGGCACAAATCCTTAAAAAATTTCAATACAATCCAAATCTGATCATTGAATAAGTGGTTACAGTAAATATTTGAGTTCAAAACGTTTAAAAAATTTCACATCTGCTTAATTTTTCTCCATCAACTATTAAGTACTAGCAAAAAAAAAAAAAAAAAAGAAAAGAAAAAAAAAAGAAAATAAATTAAAAGAAGTAGTCAGTAATCCACTACTTTTGCTGCATTACAATTTGCTGGAACAATATAAGTAGAATATGCCAACATAATGCAGATACTCTGTGAATGATTATAACAGTAATAATTACTATGATATAAATATAAAGTTAATAAGATCAAAATAATGTGAAGAAATGTAGGAACAAGTCATTTAATAAAACTATTTAAATTTTCTATCATGACGATAAAGCTGCAGCTTTTAATGCAGGTGCATCATAAAATCATTTACTTCCTAGCTATATCAATTGACATTTTTCGATAGGGGCACATTAAGCATAATTTTTAGTTACAGCACTAACTAGCTTTAACTAATGATATGAGGGCAGTCACAGCAAGAAAATGTACCCAAATACCAATTTAAATAGTTATACAAGTTTTGGATTCTATCAATCAGTATTCCCAAGATCATAAACATTTTCAAGATTAAAGTAATGTGGAAAAATTTAAAAACAAACCATTTAATCAAGCTGATCAAATTGCCTGTCATTATAATCCATATACACCTTTTAATGCAGATCAATTATAAAATCTAAAACTTCCTAATAATATCAAAGGACAATAATTTGAATCCTTTGAAAGAAAAAAATAGTTTAGTTCCTGAAATTGAATTTGAGCAACTAATTATGATTTCGTAATGATGGAAGGGATTGATTTAGAATGAGAAAAGGGGCAGAAGCATAAGATTCAGAAATGGAAAAAAAAAAAAAAATATATTACATGCAACAATGCAACTTTTACTCAAGATGTCACACATTTAAATCATTCTTCGCAAACAAAAACATCAATAAAATTAAAGAGTAAGATAAGACATAGCCATAAAAAAATTCTTTTATGAGCAGAATTTTTCATAAATATAACCTGCTATTGATTTAATTCTCTTTTCAGCAACTTTTTTCCTCTTGGCTCTCTTTTCTTTCAGTTCTCGGTCATGAGCTTTCTCTCCTCCAACCATTTGTTCCTCAAGTTCTTGTAACCTAGTTTCAAAAACAAGAAACTCAAAAACTCATAGTCGAGCAAATCACACAAACAGATATATATCATTGGCATTACCAGCAGTTTGTTGTCCTATGCAGTATTTGTAATGTCAGCCCTTTAAATGTGTAATTCCTTTTAATGTTGCATATGACCATTAGGTAAACATTTAATTAAACAAAAACAATTCCTACAAAACTGTTTTATAGGGTAATGATGTTTAAAATTTTAGTTAATGTCATGACCATTTAGTTAATGTCAATAGAAATGCAAATACATTTTAAGTCAAACTTGCTCTAAACATTTTCAATTTCAATAATTTGTACTTTGTATAAAATATCAAACTCATACAGCACAAGAACAATAGTTTTCACATTATGTATCCTAAATATCTAACTGAAAACTTGATTCGCCATGTAGCACTAAGTCTTCCCAACTAAGATTAACAATACTATCCCGTGCAAGATTTCAGCTAAAAAGTCAAAATGATTTGGGGGAAAAAAACTAAAGCTGCTTTTTAAATAAGAAACTAAAACATTAGGTAAGGCAATCAAGCAATGCAAAATAATATATAAAGCAAAAAAAAATATAACTGCTGCTGCACTGCTAAAAACTATGCTCTGGCAGTATGAACACATCAAAAAACAGTTGCTTACCGGTTTTTCCATTTACACCTGCATGCACTAAAATCAGAGAAGATTACCATTGAATCTGATTCATTTCTCACTAACATTTCTAATTAATATTAAAGAATAGCTAGATGTTTCGAATATGATCGTGACTAAAACAAATTTTATGACATGGTTGGCTGTATCACCCCTTTTCTCTCCTTCAAAAAAACCAGTATGTAACACACTAATACAAATTGAAAATTACTCACCAGTTAAAAAATTCAAAAATAATCCAGAAAATAGGAAAAACAAAATAAGTAGTAGAGAATCCTGGCACCAAAAAAAGTCTGATGCCATTAAAAAGCATGCAAAAGCTCACATGATAGCAAAATAGTGATTTTTTAAGCAAAAATATAAGAAGTGAAATTATCAAAATCAAATATATGCTGCTTAATAAATATGTATAATTCCCAATTCCATAAATATTTGTTGCACCTCACATTGTAGACTTCATTACAAAAGAAATTTCATTGAACGTGTACATTTTCACTTGGTAGAACATATCTAGAATTGATTGCTCACTATTGTAATTCATGAATTACTCAAGTACAAATACACAAAACAGGGGAAAAGATATTTTTATTGAAGCCCCAATTATATAACTAATATAGTACATTACCGTAAGAAATGAATTTGCAATATGTATTACAAAGAAAACAAGCTTATCTATTAGAAAATATATTTGGAAATTAATATGCTTTTTAAGTGCCTACCATGCACAAGGCATAGAAAGTTTCAATGTCAAAAACTAGAGAAGAGTATAATGCATAGAAGCACCTACAGGGTTTTTTTTCCCAACGGATAGACGCTTTCTGAAAAACTTCTTTGTTTCTGCTAAGATTTTTCATCTAACTGATTTGAAACCTTATTAACTATCAAATAATGAATAATGGTTTTATTAGAATCACTACTTTTTCTCACATTATTTTTACAAACTTTTTTGAATTGAAGCAAGTTTCAGAATTCGTAGTAGGAAGCAAAGACTTCCTTCCAAGTTTGAGGATTCCCAAGGTTAATTGACTTGATAGTAGTCGTTCAAACTCATAGCATAATATGACACTTAAAATATTCTTATTTCCTAATATTTCTGACATCCTACATTGTATAAAATAGGTTAGTAAATATTGGATTTTTAGACATTAATTAATGTTTTCATTGAATTATGAGAAGTTTGCATTGATGGATTTTAGAGTTATTATTCGACATAACTTCTCCATTTAAGAAGTAAAATTTACCTTTCTAAGGCTTGAGCTTGAATTTGCGCCATAACCTGAGGTGAGCTGAAATAAAAATAAACATGTATTTAATTTTATTTTAATAAATATAAAATGAACACAATGCAAGTGAGTAAAAATAAAAATATCTAATTTAGAAAACAGGCTAAATCCATTTCAATAAAACAAAGAATGTGTGTGTATGTTCCCTATACAAATCCAGTTTATGTCATATCTCAACTAAATTTGGCAGGGAGGTATTTGGTTACCTGGGAAGGGTCGGGGGGAGGGGTGAACACCAAGTACCAAGTCGTTTGAATTTTACTTTAAGGATGGTTCCTTAAAGTAAAAATCGAACGACTTGGTTCTGGAAAATGGCATAAAATGGCTTTTTCTATCCAAAATATTTATTGGATTGTCTTGACTTTGGTCTCATTAGAAACATTGGGAAAAGTACCTTTTAAGATGGATTTAATCCCTGCAGTTTTAAAAATTGCTGACTGATATTTTCACCAGGAAAAAAGATATAAGCATTTTTAAGTTCGACAATATTAATTTTAAACTAAATGTAAAAAGTGGCCTGCTAGAGCGGGAAAGAAATCACAAGTAGTATAAACAATCTGTTTCCATTTTTTGCTTAAGTATAGAACAAATAAATTTCTTGTTTCTGTCTTAAGGCTTTTCCTGTAATAGGGGAATTAAAATTTTTCCAAGCGATTAATTTTTCATACTTTGAGTAGAGCAGCATTACTAGACACTTGTACTGTTGACTTTAATCTAATCAGAATGTATAAGACATGCATCACTTGACATAACTTTTATTTTGAAGGTAGACTGGGCAAATCCCAGCAACACAGCTTTGCCCTGGCTTTGTGCAAAAGTGGTATCTGCAGTAGAGCTTATACTGAGATATTGCTGTTTAAAGTTTTGTGCCGCCATGTACTTAATTCAGATGATACTTTTTCAGAATTTTTCAAAAAATATTTCCCAATCTCAAATGACCATGAAACATTGTATTTTAGGTAAAATATGTTGCAAAGAACCACCTGGTGATGATAGCTCAATTTTCTTAAAAACTGCAGATACGACTTTTGTGCTTAGCCTGGCAGAGCTAGTATTCAATATAGCAAAGTTATAAAATACACAAACAAGCGAGTGAAATTAAAGACACATAAGGGAACATCCTTTAGGCACTATGATGCATTCTTTAACTACAATCTTTGCAAACACAATATTTTGCAGTTTTCTCTCGTGCAACTTTATTTATCTTACTTGCTCAATAAATACACAAATCGTGTATTCAGTATACATGGCAATATTGAGAAGTGCAAAAAAGTGAATAAATATAAAAGGTTGAATAAATATACAAATAATCGTTTAGCCGAGTAAATTATAGCTACCTTGCTGGTGTAGGAGACTTAGCAATTCCATTTGGCACAGAGATATGACCATTTTGGGTGATTTTACCATTTTGGGTAGGTGAAGAAGGAATTTCAATTGTTTCAACATCATCCTGAAGGACAATAGCAATATTAAATTACATTGGATATTTTCTTGAAAAATGATGTTTAAAAAGTTAAAGGGTTTGAAAAAAAAAACTATTTTGACAGTTTAAATAAAAGCAACACAATTGTACAAAAGTTTATGAATACGGCAATGTAAATTTAAGAGTATAGTAGACTATCTCTTCCTCTTATTGTAATTGCACGGTTGAAACATATAATAAATTGTGATTACTAATTTCAATAAAAATAATTTTCAAAAGATATTACTGCTTTCTTAAAATTATAATTTATTTACTTTTTTTTTAAAAACAAAAAATAGAAGTGATAAAGTTACTTTCTTGAATGACATATTTTGATGAACAGCTTACAATTAATTTATTAAAAGTTAATCTAAGAACCTGGGTTTTCTGAGTTAAAATTAACACTTATGTAAAAATAATTAGAAAGTAACAAACCCTACATAAATGTACCATAAGTCACACTAAATATTTCTACTGTCCTTTATTTTTATTCCTTTAATTTCACTCTTTGGGCACTATAGTAATATTTCTCCCACCTTTTTGAGTAACTGGTATACATGATTTTACAATCAATATTTACATAACAGAATTTAAAATTGTTGCATTTCTTTATTAAAAATAATTAATGCATAGAAGCACTACATGTAGGATAGAGTACATAAGATTTGAAAAAAAAAAAAAAAAAAATCCCAATATGTTTTTAGAACAAATCAGTTATTGCAGGTATTTTTAAATTCATCACAATGTCAAGCTGCTTCTAGTTGAAGCCAATTATGACTATATAATTCATCTGCTTTAAAAATTTCAGTCCATGTACAAAAAATTCATATTAAATGTTTATAGAGACTCAAATATTTTAACCTTTGACGTGATTGGAGTGCATTTTTAATAATACTTTAATTTGTACAAATAATAGAGTACATATAATATAGTAAGAATCAAAAAGTTTAAATTTTCGCAGCAACAGTAAACGAAAAAAAAAAAAAAACAATTTAGCTCACTTGACTTTTCTTCCATTAGTAAAACTAGAAGAGAGTTTTAATTACAGGTCTGCTTTACATTAGTAACAGGGAATTTTTTTACATTAAGTTTTAATAACAGTCCTTACTTTCTACATTAGAATATTCTGTACTTCAGAACCAGAAGGACGTACCCAAACAGCACTACTTTGTCCTTTGGACGTCCTAGAAATGTCATTTCAGGACTAACTCAAAATATTAACTCATCCTTCGGACGTTTAAATTTCATCCCGCGGTAATCGAGGGACAGCCTAGGGACCGTTCAATGTCCGCGAAGTGTTCTTCCCCAGTTGGTCCCTGTGTCGTCAGCAGCCATCCCGAGGACTTAAGCTTTCCGTGGTCCTCAGGACGTTCAGAAAACATTATCCCCAGGTTGTTAAAAGGATGTCAGACGTTCTTTTATTGGCTATTTTTAGGACCAAGCTTTTTGTGCGGACGTTAAATGGACTAATTAAAATGAACAAAAGACGTCCTACGAACTATAGCCGTTCAAATTCTGGTTCTCTTTAGAACATTAGACGGACTATACATCAAGTGTTCAACGAAAAATTTAATTAATAATTTGGCTGTCTACAAGTACTCGAGGGATCTTTTACATGCCGCATAATATGACATGAGCGCTGACAATTTTCTGCATCATGAAAATCCACTGACTGGAGCCGGATTCGAACCCGCGCTTTTGGGCGTAAGAGGCCAGCATCTTAACCACTGTACCACTCTGTCGGTGGCAAAGTGTCATAATTTCAATCTTTTTGGAATTAAAAAAGCCCTTTTGATTTCAGACATAAAAAAATAATGTTAGCTATCTTTTCGGCATTAGGGCATTTCTTCAACCTCGGTGCGAAAAACTATTGTTTTGGAAAACTATTTCAGAACTATTTTTAAAATTTTAATAATAAAAAATATTACATCAGTGAATGATTTTTAAGTAATACTAATACAATTCAAATATATTTGAAAAAAAAAACCGTATTTTTGCCCTAAAGTAAACTATTTAAGAATGATAATAACAAATTTCAAATGTGTGTGCTTATAACAGAAAATGGTGTATTTACTTATTTTTATTTTTATTTTTTTTACAATTAAAATGTGTCAATTAAAAAAAAAAGTCTAATAAATTTAGGGATAGTTTGTTTTTATAATAATTTAAAACTAAAATTTTTATTTTAGAGGTTTAAAGAAAAAAAAAACGTCAGTAGAATTATATTTTACATTTTATAATGAATTTAAAAAGAAAAAGAAAGAAAAAAAGCTTAAAACAATCATCATTTAAAAAAAAATCTTCAGGATATACTGTAGTGTATTATTATCAGGTCATTATCCTAGTATAAACTTAAATAAATCGAGTTCAAATTTATATGTTTTAAATTTGAGAGAAAGAGAGCATTTGTGGCATTTTTTTTTTTTTTTAATTTTGACCTTTATCAAAATTTGCAAGAATTTTGACTATCATGAGCGTTTTAAAAATGTATGTCCATTTCCACACACAAAAAATCGAGCTAAATCATTTTTGACTCTTAAAATGTTTTTCTACTTTTTTGTTTATTAATATACTTTGAAAATATTTCAACTTTACTTTAAAAAAAATCCAAGTTCTTCGGAACAAATCGCCCACTTTTCCATTTAGAAGAAAGTATATTAGATGTCCAAAAATTTCATAGATGAATGTGGAAAAAAAAATCACTTCGTACTCACCACTTTCACTCAAAATACGAATTTTCGAAGTTAAATAAGTAAGTCCTATAATCAACTGATTTGACTCATTTGCAGGACATCCTAAGAATGAAGACCGCAGGATGTCAGAAAATAAAGTCCTTCGTACGTCTTGAAATGTTGCAGTTTACTTCAGGCTATCCGGAGGACAATAATAAAATTTGTACTTGGGACGTCCTATATGATGCTCCTTAGGATGACCTCATATCATCAAATTTTACAGTATACCATGACATAATTAAAAAAAAATATTTCGGACAAACACAAGCTTGTTTTGTATTTATTTGGTTTTTAAAATTAGTTGCAGAGCTACTTTGAGCTTTCCACTTCATATTTAATTGTAAAATTTAAAAAAAATTGTATTTTTTCAAGGAATTTTTTCCTTCAAAAATTTGTAGCATATTTTTATGTTTAGTTAGTTTAAATATTATTTTCATCCTTCGTATAAGTTTTGTGCATCATAGTTTACTGTCATTTGTAGTAAATTTCATTGAGAAAATAAAAAATAAAATTTTCCCTACAAGTTGAAAATAATGTCCTAAAAACAATTGATTTTGTTGAGACTTGATACATCCTTAGAGATAAGTTCCCAGGACATCTGGAAAAAAAATCCGTGGTACGTCCTGAAAGGATGCGGATCACTTTTGGTCATCCTTAGACCTGAAAAGAAAATAGTCTGTGGGACGTCCTCGGAGGCGCATCTAAGGATCGCCAAATTTCATCGATTTTGACATCGGACCAGATTCGGACGTTCAGGACATAAAATGAACGTCCATTGGACGTTTCGTGCTGTCTGGGTAAGTCCAAAAATGGCCATTTTCACTTTATTAGTGTTTTGTATGTAGAATCTTATTCTGCATCGACCCACGAGAACGGTATTTTACAAAACAAATTCTTCCAATTATTTAGCAGCACTAAAAGAGCGCAAATCCCATCCTTTGCATGCATCCGACAATCGATTTTCCCTTCCCCTGAAAAGTTACAAAAATGGACTAACGTTAGTCTGGTTCTGAGGTACAGTATTATCACATGATAGGATCCTACAACAAACCTCATTTGATGCAATTTTGGAATTAAGTTTCAAAAGAGCTTGTTCGTAAGATGTTTTCAATCTCTCCACATCACTTTGTAATCGGGCATTATTTTCTTGCTCTTTCTGATACTTGTCATACAAATCCTGCATCTTATCATCAAACTCCTAGAAAACAGCAAATAAATGGAACTATTTTATCTTTAAAGCTGTAATAATGCCACGGAAAAACTACATGAGTCAAAACTTGATTAAGTTATGCTAGAAGCATGACATGAAACATGACATTTGCACTAATTTTCGAAATTGTGCATGGCAATGCATAGAAGGAATAATTTGTAATTAATACTAAAAACACACCTACTGAAGATACAAAATACCATTTTAAGGTACAAGAAAGCATATTACAAATTAAAAAATATATATATTAAAATGTTTTTTCTTTTTTTTTCCTCACTTGATTCACTTGCATTAAAAGAGAAGAAAAATCTACTTTAGTCAACCATCATTTTGTTTGTATTAAACTTTTGTTATGTTCCCATATTTTTATCATTAAACCTATACAGAATTTGCTTTTTCATATGAGTGGGCTGACTTGCAAATGAGAACGTCATAATTAAAATTAAAAAAAAAAAATTAAAAGTTTCAAAAGTCTTTTCCAAAAAACCTTGAGAGTAGAATTTTGATTTTATACATTTTTAAAAATAAAACTACTAATAAATGGGGTGCCTGTAAACTGGTGGAGTGTTCATCCACTAGATTGGGGCACTTTTTTTTTTTTTCATTTCAACCCTCAAACAACCTGAAGCAGAACTCTAAAAGCTCAGAATTCTTTTCAACAATAACTACAAAATTGGTTAAAATGTGTTTATCCATGTATCAAATTATAGTTTTGGATTAAGATAAGAATTTTAAACAATGAAATAGCACTTACATATTCATTCACTGGTTAATCTGCCCAATTACCATGTCCAACCACAACTGTCCCAATTGCAAAGGGTCCCAACGACAAAGGAGCATTAAAGGCAATTCAAAAAGGCACAAGAAAAATATTTGATGTTGTTCTCTTCAGCTCAAAGCCCCCCCCCCCCTAAATGCATTGCGACTGGCTCTCAACCGGTAAATCCACCACTGCGCCTATCCTGTATTATATGTTGGCATTTTCAAAAACTCATAAAATACTCACACACATAAAGCAGTTTTACACTTGCAGAACTTTTCCTGCAATACTAATTGACATAAAAATTGATGGACATAAGATAACAAAATCCAAACAGAAAATTGTCTTACCTTTTGAATTTTTTCTACAGCATTATCAGCATGATACAATATACTATCTGCAAAAGTAAAGCAAAGAAAAATTTTGGCAAAAAATAATTGCAAATAGTAAAAATTACTAGCTTGTAACACTAAACAAAAGTAAACTGATTTTCAACTATCCTTGAGTACTAATGAGAACGTTTCAATGGGGGTACTAACTAAAGTAATTAATTCCATATTACAGATATAATATTCCTTTGCAGTGAGATTCTGAATAAGTATGAAAGTAGTTGATTTGCTTGACAAGGAGTTAAGTACCATTGCTCAAAATGATTGAAAATTCTGATTCATCCCTTTTCAAAATACAGTAAAGCTTGTTGTCTTTTTTCACCAGCACAAATGCATCATCAACAGAAAAATCAAGAAACACTCTTACAAGAAATTATAAAGCAAACAATCATAATTGGATCGCTCTAATCTAACATTTTCCGACCTTTTTTTGGTTCACTCACCACTAGACTGTATATCATGTTAAATTGTAACACTTTGTAAATATGGTTTCATTTTGTGAAATTTGTCATAGCGAGTGAGTGCAGGGGGGGGGGAGACATTGAATTTATGCTATAAATGGAGAGAAAATATAAAAAAAATTGACAAAGGTTTTTGAGATAGGCAAGCTAATGAAAAACAGCTTTGATTTTTTTTAGTTTGCTAATTAATAGGTTTAATAAAAACGCAAAATTATATAAACCAATTAATTTATTCTCTCATCTTAATCAATTATTTTTGTACAAGAAAGTTAATGAAATCCTTGTTGTTTTGAAGAACATAATGTTTTGATATTTACTAAGAGCTTATGGCTAAATTTAGAAGTTAATCTAAAAAACAATGTTAATTTCTGGCTTTTTAATCATTGACTGCACATATTAACTTTTTCAACAACGAAAACCTTTGTAAACTTCATTTCAAAAAATAATCAGTAAACATAATCTCATAGTTAGAGTTCAGAGCACTCTATCAACTTGTTTTGCCTTATATATAAAGCTTATTATGTCCAAATTAGCTATGTCGGATTGTTCCGAACAATTAACACTTGGCACGCGGGCAGAGTATTTTGAAGTTTTTTGCAGTCTGTCACTAGAGCGAGGGTCAGGTAAAAATACGTATTTGCGAAAAAACGCCCGCTGCTTGCATAATCCGGAGGCCAAGTATGCTCCCATGCTAAGTGTTAAATAAACTAAACACTGCATAAAAATTTTGTAACTTCTTTACATTATCATTTGAAAGAAAGAATATTCTAAATTTTAGATTAATCTATACATTACTTTCATTGGAATTCTCTCACCTTACATTATTCTGTAACATTTGAACAAATAATCACACATAACAAATCTATTCTCTGGTCGTCAAGAAAAAATACACACACACGCACAAATAAAAATAAATTAAATTAAAATAATTTTGTAATTTCTTTTGTAATTACATTTACATAAAACTTAAATTTAACACCCAAAAGGAATCACAAAAACTTACCACTTTTTATGGGTGGACTACTTCCATTTAAACCTGTAATTTGGCCATTCAGCATGTCTTTGAGCCGATTAATTTCAGCTTGGTATTCTCGAAGCAAGGCATCTTTAGGATCTTCATTAATCTTTGGCTTGTTTGTAATATTCTTTGCTCTATTGGCATATCTTAGGGTGCTTAAAGTTTCATCATAGTTATTATCAGCGGGCGAAAGACAAGCTACCATTAAAGTTTTTGTATTACCACCCAAAGAGTCTTGAAGTAGCCTAGTAAGTTTAGAGTCCCTGTAAGGTATATGTTTAGATTTTCCATCAACTAAAGCAGAAATTACATTTCCCAGAGCTGATAAAGATAAATTAATTTTTGTGGCTTCTTTTAAGCGATCCCCTGTTGCTCCTGTAATCAAAGAAAAAATGTTTCATGTTACTTTCATGCTTACACAGCATGAAATACACATTTACAATTTAAATATTAAAATTCAAAAGAATAAACCACATTAAAAATAATTATTTTTTAATGAACAGATGTCAATATTTTAACAAATGAATTACACTAAATGATTTTTTTTCTTTTTGGTTGAAAAGAATATTAGTTGTTGCTGTTAAAAGTAAAATGAACTCAAAGGAAGATTTTGAAAAACAGATTTAGAACATGACTTGAAATTTAGAACAAATGTGACGCAATAAAAACACTTGGCAGCTATGTACATGTAAAAATAGTCAATTCACACTGTATAAAGTAAGCCAAAGGAACTTCATTATTCGTTTAACGAGCAAATAATTTCTATTTAGCCACACTTAGTTTGTGACTTAAAAAACAGCCCAAGATCTCACATAGTATTTCTTATCCCCAACGGATTGTAAAAAATCTTTTTTGTTTAATTCTCCTACCCCACCCACTCAAGAACTAGCAAAGTGCAACCTCAAGGGTTTGAATGCTTGGGGGTTGGGGTGGGGTGGGAAAATTAATGCAGATGAAAGAAATTGCAGTTAGATTTCATATGCTAATATTTTCTTCCACAGTTTACCTTTTCATTCAGTGCCTCTTTGGTTTTGTAAGTATGAAAAAAAAGCCCAGGAAAAACTAGCCACTAATGATTTTTTTAAATTAAATAAAGTGGCTACTAAACCACTGGCAACTAACTAAAAATTTGAGTTTTCAAGTCTTCATTTATTTTATAGTATATTATTAGTTTTGCTTTATTAAAGAACTATTTCAGACATATTATAATGAATGGTATAAGTATAGAAGGTGAATTTATCTTTGCCATTTTAGCGTAATAGCTAATATACCATTTTTTAGTATAAGAACAGACTGCAATAAAGGTCTTCAAAAAATTATCATTTTGAATCAACATAATTTTAGTAAAAACTTTTCCCCAAATGATTGATGCAGATTAAATTCGATGAACATTACATGTAACAAGACTAAAATTTATATATTGTTGCTTATATTGGACAATTTATCAATAACTAAATAATTACTCCCAGGTTGAGAATCAATAAGTTGCACAGTCATATATTAGAGCAGCAATTTATGAATATGACATGACTAAGCTCTGTTATCATGCAAAACCTGAAATTTTACTTAAAATGAATTTAATAGAATTTATTTAACAGAGATCAGCAAGAAGCTACAAGCTACTAATGACAAATAACTTGTTACAGCATCCAGAGACTGCAGTTTCGCTCTTGTTTGGTGTCACCAGTCCTAAATAGCCATAACATAGCTAGAGGTTAAAAAAAAACTTATAAAAAAGCTAAGGCTGATCTTTAGCTCCAGCTGTGAGACAGTAAATTGTAGCTTTATACTGAGGCTATTATCTTCCCTTTTCAAGACGAATCCGAACCGTTTGTGGATATTTTACTGGTGTGTTAGCTACTAGTGTGGAGATATACTCGGCTAAATGAGGCTTGTTGTTTTCAGCTGTTATAGTTACTTCAGACATGCCCAAACATGTCCGGCAAAACTAACAAAACTAACTAAAATCTAGTCTCTGGATGTTGTAATTAGCTGTTCGTTATTTGCGTGTAATGATCAGTATGGTTTTAATATTTTTTGTGACTGCTCAATTTTTCATTCAATAAATTAAAGTTTTAAGAAGATCACTTAAAGAAATGTACCAGTTTTGGCTTGCCGTTCACTTCCAGCTAAATCCACTAAGTTAAGTTTTCCCTGCTTGATAAGGTCTGTTGAATTTTCTAGTTCCAGCATTTCTAAATGGATGGTAAATATCGAATGGCTTCTAGAAGAATCAGCATTCATGAGCGTAGCTCCAACCGAGCGGTTTTTCCAGCCAATTTCCATAACTTCTTCACATTCTTTGGTATTGTGAACAGGATGCAATGAAAGACCTAAAAAAAAGTCATTCTAAATATAAACAAAACTAAATTTTGAACTTTAATGTAAGAAACATATTAACAGCGAAATCTTAAATTCATTTAAAGCTTGATACTACAGATTTAGTGAAAAATATTGTTGGAACAGAATTTTACTTATTTATTTATTTTGGAAGAAAAAGAGCACAGTTGAAACTCATTCTCCACAAACTGAACAACCTGCATTACCTTACTGTATGTAAGAATTAAAAAGAATGAAATAAAGTAAATAATCCAAGCTTTGTCATTATTTATTGCTTGAAAAATGACAACATTGACTATTATTCATTTCAGCCATGTCCAATTTCCTTTTAGGTTAAATTATAGTATCATTTATTACGTTTTAACATAAGTAGTTGAAAGTTTCTTGTTTAAATTACGAATCCTCATTTGGTAACCAAATCAAATTCTTGCTGAATGGCAGGTTGTGACAAAAAGCAACAAAAATTTTTTGCTAAAGAAATCACAATTAAATGCGCGATTTCTTTAGCAAAATGTTTATCTATTACTCTTTGAAATTGTTTCTTCAAATGAAATAAATGAGCTGTTACATGCAGGACAGCATGATGGCTTCAGTGACACATATTGAAAAATAAAAAGTTTTCATTAAATTTCTAACAACTTGCATAAAAATGTAAGTCTGAAACACACTAGTTTTACATATCTAGAACATACTAGATACATAGGGAAAACAAACTGAAGTGCTCAAATTAGCTTAAAATAAGAAAGCTTCTAACATTCTTCATGAAAATGTTAACTAGAAATATTAGCTGATAGGTTCAAATGAATATAAATTAGATAATCTATTCCATCATTTACTTTACACCAATTAAAATCCATCAATTTCAGTCCACTTAGTTTCAGAACTCTGACTATAACTATTAGAGAAAGTAATACTAAGCTAAAAGAAAACTTACCAGGCACATAAACACCCTTGTCAGGGTGTTCTTTAAGCTCTAACTTTTTCTTTGTTTCTTTACCTAATAAATCTCTTATTTCTTCATTATAAATTTCTAAATAGGAAGCATGTACTAAGAATTTTGTATTTTCAGTTGTGGCTATAGCTTCAAAAATATGCTCAAAGGCTCTAGGTATTATTCCCTTTTGGCTTGCAGGATGCGTAATGCCTTGCATTGTGAAGGATTTTCCACAACCTGTTTGGCCGTAGGCGAAAACAGTACCATTATAGCCTTCTGTCACACTCTAAAAGGGTAAAAGACAGGAAAAAATATTTTGAATCCATGAAATCTTTAAGATAAAGAACATTGTAGTGTAAAGAATTTGCAATAGAAGTAATATGCTAAACTTTTCAAACAATATAAAATCAACTATTTTGTTTAATAAATACAAGTCACAACCTCATGGCTATGCAATTGAAATCAACTATTTTATTACAAAAGTATTTTTTGTTATTTTAAATTATTAATTAAATGCACTAGAAAAGGTATTTATGCATAACATTTTGTTTTAAGCACTTAATGAATAATAATAACAAAAAAGTAGAACCAACAGAGAAAGCATTTTGACGAAAAATTTGTACTTCCACATCAGTAAAAAATTTTAAGTATGAGGTAAAATTTTTAATAAAAATAAAAAAGAAAACAAAAACACTTTGCTAAATTTTGAAAATGAAGAGCTAAAGGGAAAATTTATTAGTTTACTTGTAAATAATTCAATATCATTGTATGTATATCATAAATAATTATGTAACTTTAACAGCTCCAGATAGGCACAACATGAAGTGCTTGATTATATGGATTACACTGATACAACCCAAAAAGTAGTCACACTAACTCTATATGTACAGCAAACCCAATCTGACATTATTTTGTTTTTTAACCACACAAAAAAATTTTATCTGAATATCCTTCATACTTATATTTTAGGAAAAATAACAGTCAATCAACACTCTTCGTTCATGGTGCGAATCCAAAATTAAAAAATTTAAATTTACTATAATTGCAAGTTGTTTTTGGCAGAAAAAGATTTTGAAAATATTTCTGTGTGAATAAACTATATTATAGCACACAATCATAAATTTTTTGTACAAAATTCAAACCAGGACACATTTTGGACAAATCAATTGTATGCTCTCATTTAGATAGGAGAGATTAGCATTCATCATGTTCACTAGAGAATGGAAATTCAATTTCAAGCCTGATAATGTGCACTGAAGTTAACAAACAAAAAACATAAAATGTTTTGAAAAAAAATCAAGAAAATTTTCCATTTACTTCTTTTTTGAAATATAAAATTGAAAGTTAAGCCTGTGGTACCAAAACTTTTTTGCCCTAGGGTGGCGTATTATATTAAAGTGAATCTCACAAGCCAGAACACAACCATAAAAGTTTAAAATATTTATTAATATTTTTCTAGGTAACATGGGAAAACATGCAAAAGGAAAAATTATTACAAATTAAGAATTCTGTTATCATTACATGATGCTAATTTTATTAATGTGATATTTGCACCTTCTCACAAAAACTAATTTTAGAATCTAGGACTCCCAAATTAAGACATTGTGACGAACCATAATTTTCTGTTCATAACGTTGAACAAAATGGACCACAAGGATCAGCTGTTTAAGTCGCATTTGTCCCACAAGGCGAGGTCGAGCACTGGTGATGTAGGTCAGGGGTCTGAAAACTATGGCCCACAGTCCAAAAGGGGGGTATGAGTATCTAAAATCTGGCCTGCGAATGTCAGGCAGATTTTAGATGCATAAACCAGCCAAGTCACAATTACTAGGTATGTTTAACTGTACTGTAAGAATTTAGTGTGCATTTATATAGTACAAATTACTACTTGTACATAAAATTTTATATGCAATATCAATCATTAATATAGACAATTCATCACATAGTCCAGCTTCTGTATTCAGCCTCAATCAACATTGAAAAATGTCTTTATAACTTTTCATGATTTGTTTTATTATAAATTAAGCATACTATAACCCCTAATTTTAAAAAAAAAGCCGGACATAGGTTTTGAAAATGGAAGGAAAAAGATATTGGAGAATATGAGACTCAAAAAGGTTATACAAAATATTTTTCACAGGTATTGAATGCAATTTTTTCACAAATAATAACTAATGATGATTACATAGGAACTGTTTAATGTTATGGAATTGCTACCTGCTGAAACAAACATTTTTAAAATCAATTCTCAAGAAACTTTTATTATTTTAGCTTTACAAACTATCTGGTAAATAAATGTTAGTTTTTAAGCCAAAAGAAAATTCGACATTTGACCGATGTAAACTGAAAGTTTGACGAAAAATTCAAAACATGTTAAATTCTAGGAATGCCACGATGTTCAATTAAAAGTGTTGTTCTTGCATATTTCAATTATTTATGATACAAAAATATGCCTGTGATTCTATACTATAATGTGTATAATGAGCTATCTCTATCTGAAGGAGGGTCTCTCCAGTCTTGGGAAATTTTCAAAAATGGTACATTGGTTAAAATGTTTAGACCTCTAATTTAGGCGAAGTAAAAGAAAGAAAAATGTTCCTCATATTTACTTACTTCGACTATTGGATAAACTATTTCATTATAAATTTGTTCTGTAGTAGAATCAATAAAATAGGCACCATCGAAAGTAAAGCTCTTTGGTGGGGCACAGCTATCAGCCGGGTTGACAATAGAGCACAGACCACACGAAGAATCCATGCTTATTATCACCTGTAAGAATACACAATATATTATGCAGATATTTTGTGTTTTTCAGGACACAATGAATGAATCAAAGTGTTGCATTAGTACATACATATTAGCCGATTAGCCCACAGAATTTTTTTGTAAAAAAAAGTAATTAAAAAAGGACAACAGATAACCAATGATGCAGCATACAAAGTAGCTTTATTCAGATAGAAAAACTTTTAGATTGCTATTATTAGCAAGTTTTTGTTTCCACAAAATAGTTGAAAAGATCAAAGAATAAAAAGAAAAGTTAAAAGCCAAGGCAGCTGCCCATTTAAGTTTAACTACATCAAAATGTCTATATGGTATACCTCCTTTCATATCCTTGAAAGCCTGGACTATCAATTTAAATTGAGACAAAACAGCACATCTAACACTAAACAGGCAATTAGTTGTTCATTAAACTTAGTACTGATCATGTCAACTTTTGATGAATGAACAATTTTGCTAAATATGATTGAGAACACAGGATCGAAACCAGGTTTTCAGCATGGATCTTGTTTGTCACATAAAATAACCACTACTTCATTTCAATCACTATTTTCCCACACAATATCCCCATTCATGATACACAGCACTAATTTCTTAAGAAATATATTTATAAAGCTTTATGCAGCTGCAGCTACATTGAAACAATGAAGGATTTTTTTTTCTGTGATAAGAAATATATGAATTGCTCAATAACATAGTTATAAATTAAATAAAACACCAAAATATGCATTAGTCATGTTTTTAAAAACATGGAATCAAAATACAGTGGATGCCAGATAATTGAATCAACTGCTTTAATGAATAGTTTACTCCAATAGTTTAAAAGCAAAACAAAATTCAACTTTATTGAATCAAAGCTGTTTAGAATAATCATGATTCATATGAACAACGGCCACTGTATGCCTTTAGATGTTATTTTCAGGTAAAACGTAGCTATGCAAAAAATATTTAGTGTTTTCTGAAACGTCTTAGCAAAAGTTTGAATAATTAAAATCAGACCTAAATCTAAACTTCAAAGATTAGTTATAGTTTAATCAAAATTATTTATGTTGTGCTGATGAAAATTTGAAGATCTTATATAGGAGGAAGTACAAGACAAAGTGTTACAAGAACCTATGTTACATTAAAAATTACTTAAATCATGACAGCCTCACCTCCTATGAAATAACACATGAGATCCAGAATGTATACAAAATTTAACCCTTTGCACTTAAGAGGTGATTCTCGATTACCATATGATTTAATGTTGTAAGTTAAGAGATGATTCGCGTTCACCACTTTGTTTGGGGCGGATATTAATACATTAAATATCATAGAAAGCAATAGTACAAAGACTAATGTTTTTTTTGAAAAATTATATTCGTAAACATGTAAAGATAAATTAAATATTAAAATATGAAAGCTTTACTTTATGTGTGCAATCTTTCTAAGTTAGAGGCAAAAAAATTCACCAAAAGCGTTACTAAAAGCTTTGAATTGCTGGTTAGTCCAAGCTGAAACGGCCCCGATTACAAAGGGTTACATATATTTAAAAAATTTCTAGAATATATTGAGAACAGGATTGGCAAAGGTGGACCCAGGACAGAAAAAGGGTTTTTCTGGGTAGGTCCACCAACAAAAACCCAGACGGGTTTTTGTCAAAAGTGGGTTTTTGTTAATTTCTAAATTTTCAACAAATATAATCAATAATAATATCTCTTCTAAATTATACAAAAAAATAAGTAAGAAATCAGGTTTATTTAAGATAATTTTTTTTAAGTAATTATTTTTATTTTATAAAATAATTATTATTTCTTCAATTTTCAAGTCATCGTCCAGAAAATTTTTCTAGCTATGATACTACTTTTTGTTGCAAAATACTTATTATTATTTTCATTTCTTCATTTCTTCTAACCGTATTGCATTTAGTATATGATGATTTTCAAGCGCTATATTATAGAGGTACCATACCACTGACTTGAAGCACTAAACCCTTTCTAGGATTTAAAAAAGCAAAGAAAATGTGTCCCCATGCAATTTATTACTACTAAAATATTATGACAAGCATTTATTAATAAATTTATAATTCTTGCAAAGTTCTAATATTAACTTAGTTTTTTCTTAAGATTATTTCAAAAAAAAATGGATTAAGAGTCCCCTCTCCCCCATCTGAAATTAATCAGTTTTGGTTTGAAAATAGAAGGGGGGGGGGGAGGCACTTCCCTTATCTCAGACACACACCTATTATTGAGATATGCCTGAAAAAACATGCAAATGACATGTCTAGATATTGAAACAGGCTACTTAATGAGACAAGATGTTCAATTAATAAACAAGTGCAAATGGTTTTAATTTTTTAATGGCATTAATTTAAGTTTTTGAAACTTTCACACAATAAATATAGCTGTATTTGTAGGAAAGCCCATTTGCAACAGTTCTTCTATTTTGTAAAAAATAAGTGATAAAAGTTTATAGCTGAAACCATTGTCCAAATCTTCTTTAATGTACACATTAAATATTACAATTTGGTTGATGATATTATTAATTGATATTGTTAATAATATTAATTATTAATATATTGACATTGATTAAATGCAATTCAGAACTTTAACTTAATAAATATATTTTTATTTGAATGAATGCATACATTATATATCAATACCCGCATAAGAAATAAAATTTAACATACAAAAACTCAGAAAAACCCGGGTGGGTTGGGTTTTTGTAGAAAAACCCGGGTTTTTACCAACCCTGATTGAGAAGCACAAAGAAAAGATTGTCAAAACTAAAGTTTTGCATTGGAAAAGCAGAATCAGACAGGAAGAACTGAAAAACCATTTTAAAGCCTTAATTTTATGTGCTAAAATCAATTACAAGTATTTTATTTGCTAACAAATACAAAATTGCAACAGATAGCATTTTAAATCATTGAGTAATATCTCTTTCAAAAAAAAAAATTGTTACCAATTGCATGACTAAAGGCTTACATTTATATTTTAAATCTGTTAAAAACCGTTATATAATTTCAGTTTCAAAAACTTGGAAGTACCGCACAAATTCCATCAGATGCAAAAAACTTTCTGTTTCTTTTGGTAGTGATATTTAAAATGTGCAAGTAAGTTTTCACAACAAAAAATTGCATAAAAGTGACAATTTTTAGTTTTGAAGGGAAAATGGATTGAGAGAGCATCAAACAAAATATATCTTTCAAACAATGTACATTCATTACCAAGAACAAAATTATATTTATAACATATTGTTTTTCAAGTTTGATTTACTTAGAAACTCTATAAAAAAAACTAAATAATTACATTTTGGATAAACATTGCATTATTATTGAATTTTCATTATGAATACACATCTATCCCACAAGCTGTATAATGCAGAATTTACCTTGCAACCTAAATCCCTTTCTCTTTGATTGATAGGACGACATCTTACAATCACTTTGACAGTTTCGGATGCCATGGAAGTACTTAAAATGTGAATCCACACAACTGTTCACCTGAAAAATTTAAAGCAATGAGAATCCACACAACGTATGATCACAATGAAAAGAAAAGATTCAATATGACAGCATATCATACCTCCTCTGCCTTCTTTACTGTGTACAAAAAATTATTTGTAATAAGTTTTAAGAATTTCAGTTAAAATGCAATCAAAAAGTACATTTCACATTAGTACACATTTTGTTTTTGATTAATTGGATTCCGTCTTACAACAAGATCCTGTCAAGTAACGGAATTTGCATGTAGCATTTTAACCATTAGCATTTTGCTATATTTAAAACTTTCCTTTTCAAATTTGTACCATGTTATTTTTAGCAGCCAGTGGCAGATTTGTCATATTGCAATTGCAAGGGGCCTCACAACAGTAGGACACCAAAGAGGAATCTAAAGAAGCTGATGAAGAATTCTGAACCTAATTCTGTTCATGTGTAAGGGGCCCTTAAAAATGCATTGTGAGAGGCCCCCAAATCTGTAAATACATTACTGATAGCAGCTCAGTTGAGTTTACTTATTTTGCTCTAGTTTCACAGTCCTGTTGCTGTAATCAAAAATGTATTTTCTCAACTCCCAGAATGTGCTTAGTTTCCTTGGGCAATTATCTCACATGTAAATCATTAAGATTATGTCTGGCATTGTATGACGTTAAAAGTACTGCCTAATAGCCATTTTTGTCAAAAGTAATGCAATGAGCTTTTCTTTGCATCGTTATTCATTCAAGAGCTTATTTTGTTTGCAAGCTCTCAAGCTCTATGGTTTACAACGCTGGAGTTATATTTATTCATCATATTTCATGTTGAAATAGTTTCTGGCCATAATAAAGAAATTATTTTTAGCTTAAGACTGTTTTAATGTTGCCCTTTAGACATCAAATAAATGAATTATGAAACTTCATTCTGATTGGAGCTTCTGAAATTCCCCAAAAAACAGCTTTAACGCTTTGTGAAAATAATTTGTATATACTAATAAGAGCTTGGAACATATAAATCAGCAATAAAATTAATACCAACAATTGTGCCAGTCTTAAAGGAATTTGCATGTGGATGAGCTGATTTAGTATACTAAGTAGGGTGTAGGAAGACTATACCATGTTCAGGATATAATGTTTACCGCCCTTTGTGATATACTGTTTACCTTTTAATTAATATATTGTTGGTTCCAGCAAATAATAATGGATTAAGCAGTGTATTTTGCACTGAAATATTCATTACCTTAGCAAACTAACATCTGTGGAAAAATTAAAACGAAATAACTTATTAGCCATTTAAAAGAGGTATAATGAATATTAATGGCAAAAAGTTTTTTTAAATAAGCTTGATATAGAACAAAATTATCAAATAGCATAATATATACAAAACAAAATAGGGGATAATTTTGCTTAAAATATTTTGCAACTCCTTTCCAAATTATAAAGAAAAACAATCCCATTAAGATTTTCTAAGTGCCCATTATTTCCTGGTCAAGGATAATTTTAATGAATCAAATTAAAGCATAATTTCAATGAATTAAAATTAGGGTAAAATGAAAGGTTTAAAATTTTTACTGCGGTTTCCAATGCATTCATACTAAGCATTTTGAGGCTTACTTTTTACTTTAAATAATTAAAACTAGTTCGAGTAGTTTTGATAACAATAATGTGCAGAAACTGAATTTAAATGTTAAGTGAAATAGTTTTTTCTTAATTCTTATTTTCTTTGCAGTTATGTTGCTTCTTTGCTCTAAACTTTCAATACGTTTACTGTATCGTATTTTGCTTGGCAGTATATAGTCACATGCAGCTCAATATATTACCTTATTTCAAGTATAACTTTTAAATCACTTAAGGTGTTGCATTCATTTTAATACTTAAAGCACTATCCTTTATTTAAGAATAAACAAACGTAACATATTAATTAAATTTCATAAACAAATACAGGTTTCTGACAAGACAATTTTTACTGCGGCAATTTTTAGGTTAATACTAAGCATCAGAAAGTAATTTTAAGTGAGATTAGGATAATTTAGAACATTTGTATTGAAGTTCAGTAGAAAAAAAGTCTTACAATTTTTCATTTTCATTTCCACTTAGTAAATTATAAATACAACTAACAGGTGTGTTTGTATTCAAAAATGAATGGAAGAAATTACTTATGATCTTGAGATTTGGCAAGTGAGTTTCACTCAAACAGTAGTTTGTTTACATCTGTTTGGCTAAAGTTTGTTCAAGGTGGGTGCATAAGTTTTCAGCAATGTTTGTCGTTCAAAAGTTTTTTAAACAAATGTAAACCAGACACAGTAGCCAAGAAAATGGCTTAAATCAATTAAATGATGTTTTAGAAATATAATGGGAAAATTAATGAGGTTGATACCTGAAGATATTGTTATCCACAGAAGCATATTTTAAAGTAATTTAATCACTCAAAGGCATTGTAATCTACAGAAAAATAGTGTGTCAAAAAACTGCAAAAATGCTAAAGAGTACTAGGACACAAAGGTATTCTTAAGCAACCAACATTACTGATTACATGCCTGTAAAACACCTTGAAAAAAAACAGAAATGGGAAGAAAAAGAATCAAACTTCAGAAATATCTTGAAACATAAACCTAGTACCTGAAAACTTTCATTGTTATTATTACTTACAACTAACTTTTCCTAACAAAACAAAACTTGCAAATGTTAGAACACACAAAGAGTGATTAGACTATCTTACATATGTAGTAAATAACAAGAATTTCTAGAAGTGCATGCTTATTAATTTTTAAATCTTAAAGTAGACAGATAATTTAGCCAAAAAAATTGAGTTATACCCTACAATAAGGAAATGAAAATGATATGAAAAAGAAAAAAAAGTAAGCCCCTTTTATATAAAAACATAAATTTTTAAAAAGTTAGGAAAAGGGAATAACCTCTTCAAATGATGGGTTGTTTCTACATGACATTTACAACTTTTAAAGGCTTAACCATACAATCTTAATAACAATTAGGGAGCTAAGCTTCCGACACAGCAGCTAATGTTTATTTTCCGAATCACCCCTCCTCCAAAACCAATATAGAGGGTATAAACCTATATAAAGGGTCTGTGGGTTAAACGCCCTGAAACACTTTGGTTTTAACTATATTGTCAATTCTAGCATATTAAATGAACCTATTAATACATATTACATTACACAATGCTATGTAAATCAAAACCCATCTCCTACCTACACACAAAGAAGTTGTGATGCAGTCAGAGATGAATAAATTATCAGGAATAAACTGTCCCAAACTAACCCATGTGCAACTTAAAACTTTCCACAGAAACTCAACCTTTGTTTTACTTCAAATTTGTCTACATTATAAAATTTAACAACATAGAAGCACATAGACACTGGATTCAAACCTCTGTGAAATATTGTGAAAACTACAATTGTAAATTACTTATATAACACTTTTATGTTTGCTTGAGGAATCAATAAAATTTCAATCATTACAGTAAAATATTTCAAACTGATAATTATGAGTTTATGTTTCAAGGGAAAGCTTGATAGATTTTAAGCATGTTTCAGCTATGTAAAACAATACACGACAATCTTTTTCAAGATAAAAACACGCTCCAAGCATTTTAATTACTCGAGAAGAGCCTTAAATATTTTGAAGGTTGAATGATTATGTCAATCAATAACACATTAACAAGAGCATGGTGCGGCTATGCACATGTACGAACTGTCAGAGTTCAATAACTTGAATCGGGTCAAATGTAGAAAACCAAGAAAAAAAAGGAGCGGAATTACGATCAAACAAACAAGCAATATTCAACAAAGTTTGATAAGGCCTTTAAATCAAAATTAAAAAGGATTCAACGCGTATTACTAATGATGAATATTACTAGAACACATAACTTACTTTACAAATCAACATTGCTTCTTCATCATATTCCTACAACTTATCCTAAAATGCTCAAATTCGGGGATGGAACATTGAAATTTTCAGCGAAGCATTATTACACGAAAAAAAGGCACGTCAGTGTAGAAAAAATATGCAACATGCCACGAACCGGCACTGTATTTTCATCGTTGCCCCATACAACACAAAACAGCACTACCGTAGTTACAGACAACAGAACTGTGTTGTCAGGCAGAAGTGCCCCCTATCGGAAAGAAATCGAACAAGCGTGATTGGAAGGATAACTTTAGTTGTTTCGTGCCTTGAGCGGCTTTGTGTGATGAATATTTTACGATCGCTACCTTTCATGTTTTATTGTTATTAGAAACCTTGATCTTACTTTCTCGTTACTTTTTTCACATCATTTCATTATGAAGATTTTATGAATGTGTTAGGATTTTGATGGAATTTGTCTTTCTATTTTTAGCTATTTTAGCACATTGAGGTTAGAGCATTAAAATTTACTTTTGGGCTGATTCGCAATTAAAGAAAGGAGGCACTGCACTCACTGTATGATGGTGGCTGAAAGAGGTAAAATAAACAAATTCAGTAACTTAACACTTGAATGGCAGGAAATTTTTCTTCTTGCTTATGCGGGGCTCCTCAAATGTATTCCCTTGCAATAGATTTTGCAGTCTTGCAGATTTTCTGGCCTTTCTAGAAAAAGATGAAAAGGATTATTTTATATCTTTGACTGATTTCGTAAACACCGCAAGGTGGCGTATTCAAGCTCTTGAATCCCAGAATCACATATTTATGAAAGAACCGAATTTTTGGCCATTATGTGCAGGCTCGGAGGGACAGGGGGAGTGTCCCCCTGCACCCTCTTGAGGCACCCTTAACTGAAGAAAACAGCATTTAATTTGCACATTCTGATCAAAGTTTGAAAATGTATATAATTAAAATGGAATTATTTCTTTCTCTAACATGAATCCTAATAAAAAGAAAAATTGCATGTAAATGAAATACACAGAACATATTCAAAATACTGTGATGTACTTTCATTTTTTGATTTTTTTGTTAGCTTTGAGGTTATTTACGAATAAGTGAGCTCTTACGAAGAATTGTCCTGTAAAGGTCACCAGAAAATGGACCAAATGGCGTAAGACAAGGGAGTAAAAAGGGATTATCCAAGCAAAAAAAAATGGGTGCATGCACACAAGTTTAAATGTTTTTGCAGTGCATAAAATTGCATTATTTAACATTTAATTTCGCTTTTTCCCCGGGGAAAGCTCCCAATTACTCCTCCCTCCCTCCTCATCTCCTTCGCAATATCTCCAAAGATGAGCTAAAATTGGATTTTTAGGACTTCAATTTCCAAAATTTTAGAAAAGAGCACCATCTTTTTTCTTTCTCTTAGTAAAACGCTTTCTAAAGTGGGCTTTAAGATTATTAAGAATTTCATTTTCAAACGATTTCCTGTTAGAAACATCTCCTCTCTTTCCTTATCTTAAAAATTGTTTGAATGTATGTTTTTCAAAGAGCGATCAAATCTCCGACCAGTCACCTCGATATAAAAAAATAGCTTTTTTTTGACTCAATGCCAAAAGTGTTTTGGGAAAAGTTTTAAGAAACTTTTCCTCCCCTTAAAGTCATCAATCCTAGTCTGAAAATGTAAATTTACTCCTTCAACTTTAAAAAACACCCAAGAGAGAACAATCACCTTTTAACCTAACTTCTAACTTCTCAGTACATAGTCTGAAATAATATTTCTAAAACTTCAATATCAAAAACTTTCTGAGGAGAGCCTCCGAACTCTGAAACCTTGTAATAACGTTGTTACTTTAACTTCAAAAAATTTACATGATTGGGAGGATTCCCGAACCCTCTCCCGTCCCCTTTCCTTTTCGTTCCTACCAAAGATAACCTGAAATTGCTTCATTTAAGATTTCCATTTCAAAACTTTTTTGAAGAGAGCTCTAACCCACCTGTCGTCTCGAAATATATGCAATTCTTCTCTTTTTAATTTTACCAAAGATAGCCTAGATGTATGTTGATTTCAAAGTTATTTCGGAACATTTTTTCAAGAAGGTCTCAACAAGTTAATATTACTTATTTATCCGCAGTTTTTCAGATTTTCAAGATTTTTTTCGGTGATGACTAATTGAATGCGGAAAAATGCAATTATAAATCATTCTGCAAAATATTCTGTATCCTATTAAAATATAAAAGAACTACATTATTCGGAATTTTTCAGACATCATGTTTGACTGTGTTGTATAATTGCACCTCTTTAACTAGAGGATATAATAATTAAAAACTTATTTTTCTTCCACCTCGTTCGCTCTCCAAAACCTGATATTTTCTTCTGCTTTTGACTTTTTCGGTCTTCAGTCTTTCATTTTCACGAAAGGATGCGTAAAATTCTTAATTTTACGGAATGAAAAAGTACTAGAATGTGTTTATTGTATACATGTACAGAGCTGCGAACTTCTGAAAATCTAAATTCGTAGTAGAGTTTTACATAAGGTGGGGATGCACAGTGGTCGATTTTTGAAATCTAGCTCTACAAAAATCAAAATTTCAACATCGTTATTTTTTGGCAAAATATTTTTTTTTGGCAACTGAAATATCTACAAAGCAAGAAACCATGTCTAATTTAGATAGTTCTTGGAATTTTCCCTGTAAAGGATTGAAGTACACGGATTGTAATAGTAAATTTTATGATGCTTATTTAGAAGGGAGATAAAGGACTTCGGCTACTTGTTGTCTCTGTTGTTTTAAAAAAAATGTGCTTATATATTGTCATTGTGTCATCCAAGCTTATTATTCTCTTAAAAGGCCGTACATTAAATACGAATTTTAAATATATTTTAAACTACGTGAAAAATTAATGAATTTTATACAATAACACTAAAAGTTATTGGAGCAGCAAAAAAATGCTCCACAAGTCTCCGCCCTCTAAATTATATTTTTGTGTACCGGATATGTTGACAAATGAGAGTACAAAAGATCATACCCGGATCTTGCCGGCAATATGAGTAATGTGTCTTGGAACTGTGAACTTTTTGTCTGAAACGATGAATTTATAATCAGAGAAATTTCTTTTTCGGGTGTGTGGGGTTGGGATACTTTTTAACCACCGCCTGTTGTTAAATTTATTTATAAACCTGGTTTATCAGTCTTGTATTACTATTTAAAAAATATTAGCTTTCGAACGTTTTAGAAAGTAGTTCAGATTGTAATAACAGCATTTACGTCTCCATATGAGTAAGCAAAAAAATATTTGTCTACAATAATTGGTGTTTGAGTGCTACGTTAAATACTAAATTATTATTAAAAATTATTATCAAAGATACAACACATTTTAATGTTTGGAGTATGGATAAGTGCAAGACTAGTGCAGAAAATTTTGCAATTGAAACTATAAATTTAAATGACCTTAAGGATAGTATGAGATTAAGCGTTAGAAATACTATACTAACAGGTTGTGTGTACGATTTAACGAAACGTGGTGAAAGCGCTCTTCTATTTCTACTGAAAGGAAAAAAAAGTATATACGCATGTACTTAATAAACAAATTCTATTCTTTACAAAGATTTATTATATTTTACTTCACAGTTATTCGATGCATAAGACTCCCAGGTTCTTTGTCAATACAACAAAAGTCTATAGATCGCGGTTGACCAACTTTTCTTTCAAAGAATCAGGCATCAACACAAAATTATAACACGAAAAGCTAAGTCTGTAACTCAAGGCACTAACTAAAAAAAAAAAAAAGAAACGACACTCTAAATAGTCTTCGTTTCGCAGGAAAACGAGATGATGCAGAAATTGCTAAGTACGTTCTCGAAAAGGTACTACTAAAATTTAAAAGTTTTTTCGAAGTGCTATAGTAAAATAATAGAAACTAAGTTAAATGCAATTCAAGGAATATCAGTATCACATGTTTTTTCTGACATAAAGCTTTAATCTCTTATAAATCAAATATTTTGAAACATTCGAAAACAATTCATGAAAACCATTTTCTGGGTTAAAAACATAGAAATAACTTATTACATGTTATTGTTCGAATGGTAACAAAGTATCCCTGTAACAAGAAAACACCAAAATAATTCTAAGACCTAAGACATACGGGACTAGATGATCCGAAGAAACTGAGTTGCAATGGAAAAACAACTAAAATATAGACTGCAGTCCTTCAAACAGTAGTTCTAGTGCAGATATTAGTCACAGACACTTCTTTTAATGTTGTTTTATGTTTATTATTGATACACCAGCAATATTAAAACTTGCGACTCAATTTGACGTGCCCAAGTATTTTTGTCTAGCTAGATTGGCAAAATCGACCACTGTGGGACGGGGTAAATGACACAATAACGCATTTACAGACGCAATGAATAGTTTAAATTTAAACTTACAACAGGGCATGTAACAGATAATTTGAAAAATACTTCATATTTATTCTTTTATCATTCAATACTAAAAGTTAACTTTGTTTTTCTTTGAACAAAAATTTGGAATCTTATTAAGCGCAAGGCAACAGTTTCTAAATGATCATTATGTGAATTGTAATGATTGAAATGCTTCTTGGAATTACAAAAGAAGAAGAAAATTGTATGTTTTGGACACTTTTTCGTAGCGTCGTAGTCTTAAGCTTTAATTCGTAGAAACTACTGTTTTTAGTTGCAGTTGGCCGCTTTGCATGTATACATCTTAGGAGAAAGAACATTAGGCATCATTCAAATGTAATTCGAAAAAAATATATTGTAGTACTGTCTCAAAATTTGCCGAATTGTCAATAAAATTTACTACACAAGGACATAGTAAAGCAAGGACCTGCTTTGGGAAGTCAAAGTGACCTCCCATCAGAGCGTCTCTGTACTGGCTAGTTAATTTACGATGGCTAGTATGAAGGTACGTTAAAAATTTATCTCTGAAAATTTTTTATATGCATTTTGCATCCCTTACCGCTAATTACTTTGAAATAAGTTTGTTTCCGCTTTAAAATAAAATTGTGACCCAAATGAGGAGTTGTAATATACAAATTAATTGGCGTCGTTTTGACCTTGTCATCATTGCTTCGCAAAATGATAATGTGTTTAACATGGGACCACTCAACTAACTGAGAAAAAAGGCATCCGACAGCCGAATCGCTCGATTGAGCAAATTTAATGCGCAAGCAGCTCATCTGAAACCGATTCCAGGGAGGAATAATATGTTAAAAACCCAGCGAAATAACAAAAAAGGTTGTTACCATGACAACGCTTCGGACAACATCGCCGGTAAATGACCGAATAGTGGGAAAAGAGATTCAAATATGATAAATAAAACAACGGCATGGGGTGACAAACGGAGAGTGTTCGATAAGTAGTAGAACAGGACGGTTTCACGCAAGCGACCTTAACCTGATTTCTTCACACACACGGAGTTGGGAGTACTTCCTATTCGAATATTATGTTCAGTGACACACACAGGAGGATTCTTCTCGAAACTGAGCCAAATAGATGCCATTATTCTTCATTCGTGCGATTATACTGATTACAACAGGAACCCTACATTAACGAATATTAAAATGATATAAACTTTTGGATTGTAATAGAAAGATAGTGACCATGGGATAACTTCATTCCAGCACGGAAAATTTAATTTGAAAAAAAAAAAAAAAAATCAATATCTGTTGGAGGGTCCAATGCAGAAGTGTCTTACAGTACTCTGAAAGAGTAGCTATAGAAAAATCATATTTAGGAACAAAAGGATAAATGTCGGTCCGTTACATTCGGTGGGGATGGGGGGGGGGGGAGGCTATTTTCATTAGATAGATTAATTTATGTATCAGAGACTTTTGCTATTTTTTAAATGTACGTTGAGCACATTCTCCTTCTCCACTTGAAAAAATTTGAAATTATAAGTGCAGTATCTAAAGCACCATGGGAACACTGCATCTAAAAGAGTACCGCAGGAGAACTTTATACCATTTCAAGAACTGGAAGGATCCTCTATTTACAACAGGAAGGATTTTCTAGAAAGTATTTTCCCCACTGAAGAACAATAAACTATAGAAACAGCAATTATCTCCAAATAGGTGATCTATCGATCAAGTCAAGTAATCTAGTTACGCAATAGGTGGCGACACTTATTTTACATGTAAAGAGCAATTGAGCTCAGTGGCGTCATCCATTGGGAAACTGAGAAGAAGATCACCAACAAGGAGATTAAAGAGGAGGAGCTAAATCTCTGCTATCTCAAAGTGGCAACGAATTCTCACCCGCCGCCAGAGGACGCTAGCTGAAACGCTCCCTATCTCCGACGGGAATCAATGTAAATGATACTGAATCTGTCATCTTTTTAAATGCTGCTATGGGGAAGAAAAAATTTTTTTTTCAACTGGATTTTGGTGTAAATCTTCGATTGACATTATGAATTAAATATGAATTTCATCCCACGAAAATAGGTGCCGTATTCTTTGAGAAATAGGTTTAATCGAATGCACTTACCAACTTGCCAAATCTGACAGAATCTGTCATTTTAAAAGACTGCTGTTGGCAAGAATTTTTTTTTTTAATTGGAATTTTGCTCAAACCATCGATTAACATTATGAACTAAATATATTTAATAAATACATTTAAACTAATAATTATTTTGTCTACTGAATATATTTAATTAATAACAAAATTAAATTCTGACATAATAAATTTTTTGCCTCATGCTTAATTTATCAACAATTTAGAGAACTGATTCTCAGCAAAAATTATATCGTACAATGCAAAGAAAATGTCACATACAGTCGCATATATGTCAAATTTGGCAAGTAGCTAGATGCCGTCGATTAAACATCTTTCTTAAAAAATACGGAAAATTTTCAGTGGGGTGGATCAAAGTCATATTTAGTTCATAATGTTAATCGATGGTTTACACCAAAATCCAGTTGAAAAAAATTTTTTTTCTTCCCCATAGCAGCATTTAAAAAGATGACAGATTCAGTATCATTTACATTGATTCCCGTAGGAGATAGGGAGCGTTTCAGCTAGCGTCCTCTGGCGGCGGGTGAGAATTCGTTGCCACTTTCGAACTAGCGCATCCGTAGAACATTTCTCTCCTTCTTTCTACTCCGTGATCACCAATTGGGAGAATATTAAATTAGCCTCTTTTGAGTCTAAGGGTTTTTAAGTCCAAGTCGCTGCTCGTCCGGCCGCGAAACAAATCGACCAGTCCTCAGAGATTCTTACCAGACTGCGTTAAAAAAACATACGTATTCAAAACAACAGTGAAAATAATAAGATAACAACTTTTAAACGGTATTTTAGAAGTTAATTTTGAGATAACATTTCATTATTTCTTGTTATTATTCTCAAAGCTTCGGTTTTTACGTACGACAAATCATTGCGATATTTATTTATACTTAAATTTCTTTGACCTGGGCTAATCATTTTCCTTTTTCTAAAAGTGCTAAGAAATCCCTTACTCCCTCCTTACCCCTCTTTTTAATTTTTAAAATTTTAAACATGCCAAGGACTCCCAATAACGGCTTAGCTTGCCGTCCAATAAAACTCTAGTCTCCTTCGGGGGAAACCTTCCAATCACGTTCGACCCGTGAGGTAGAGGGCTCTGCCATAGGTACTCACTAGGCCTCGGCAGACATTTACCACCTCAGCTCGAGAACTTATGATTGCAGTATTTTTTGTTGCCATTTTTAGAAAGAGCCCTCTACTGATCATATCCCTAGGACCACTTATTAAAATAATTGTTGTACCATACCATTGTTCGGTCTCTCGCTGGGTGTTCTAATATATTAGCA
The DNA here is from genome assembly GCA_038373865.1 of Uloborus plumipes. Taxonomy (NCBI): domain Eukaryota; kingdom Metazoa; phylum Arthropoda; class Arachnida; order Araneae; family Uloboridae; genus Uloborus; species Uloborus plumipes. The sequence goes on from JAXGGA010001929.1 coordinate 62,545, forward strand.
ACCAGTTTTTTTTTTTTTTTTGGCTATTTTTGCTTCAATAAGAGGATTTCTGCCTTCAACTTGGTTATTTCCGATTCCAGCCTGACAAATAAGCAAGAAACTGCAGTACTTGGATTGAATAACTGAGATGGCAGGATATTGCGTGATTTTGCCTTAGTCCTGGCCTAGGGGCGGTAACTTGTTGCTTATGTTGTATTTCCAATATTAGAATCGTAGAGTTGACATTGGGCAAGAAAGAAAAGATCTTGCAGTGATAACAATTCGCAACTTCAACGCAGTTCTATCTTCACTATTTTTCCTTGGTGATCATAAATTGATAGCAACGCTGGAAAATGCCGGCCACCTTTTCTAGCGGTCAGATAACTCTGACCCGGTTTGGTCTCGGGCTCGAATCCCAGTTCGAATATGGATGTATTTTCTCTCTCCTGCTGTCCTTGTCCTTTCTTTGTGGGAATGTGTTGTCCTGTGAATGGTTGCCCAGCCTATAAACGTGTATCTGTGACATATGTATGTACTGTGGAAATCGGACTTCACACCAAATAATAGTACAGTTGGAAAAATGAAGTAGCGCACGCCAAACTGTCAGCTTAGCTGGCATAAGACAAAAATGCTGCAAAATATTGGTCTATGATCAGCAAAAAAATGTGCAACTAGTAGAACAAAATAAATTTGAAAGATGTACTTTTAGAATATTCGGCTCACCTAAGAGTAGAACTGTATTCATAACACTCAATATTTCGCGAGTGTATTCTATTTATTTTTTTGAAATGAGGTTTCTCTTTTTCTTCCATCAACATTTAGAAAAGTGCTCTGTAGCAATCAAAAAAATAATTTATATTTTTATCGTGCACATCAACTTCAAACCCTTCCTTTCTCGAGAACATGAGCAACTGTCTTTAGATTAAGCACGTTTGTCAATGAGAACTTTAGATTAAGCCCGTAGCTTAAAACAATTAGTTGAGATTTCGATCAGAGGAGTCATTCAGGGTAATTTTGAGTTATTCTGGTTAACTTTACACCACTTAAAATTTTTTAGTATATTTCACTTTAAAAACTCTACAATAGTTTAAGAGTGCTACTTCCGTTTTATACCAAAACAAAAAATAAATAAACAAATAACTAAACAAAATTAAAATATATATAAATGAAAAAAATAAAACAAAATGAATAGCTAAACAAATAAAACAATGAAAATGTGAATAGAGCACTTTAAAGTAGAGAAAATGGAGTTTAAAATTTTCCTGAATAACTCTGATGAGACTAGTACTAAATGTAAATTTAAAACTGATTTTTCAAATATCTTTAGTGCAGCAGTATTTTAAGTAAGAGCAGCTCAGCAAATGCTATATACAGTGATCAATTACATACACGAACACACAAATTTCATGCTAATTCTATTTGTATTTATTCAGTTAAAAAGGCTCGAATAGAGTGAGAGTGCTGCCGAATATTTAAGTACCGCTCTTTATAGATTCAGATTGTCACCCACAAAAACAATATCACGTGTATGCCTCCGTTTTCCTAGCACTGGACCCTAAATACGTAAATGCATGATAGAAATAGTGAAATATTGTCGACATTTATCGACAGGCGCTGATGCAAATACAAACAAAAAAGCAAACCTACTACTCTCAAAGATTTGACGTTTAGATGTATCTAAGTCAAAATGCTTTTTGCTATCGATTTTTCCCAACAACCTGAATATGCTTTTATTCTTTCATGACCTTTTTACCATGCTTTCTATAACATAAAAACAAAGCATTTAATGCCTTGGAGCATTTTGTTTCACTTATTCAGTTCGTAAGCACGAATATGCATATTACTCGTAGATGTAATGTTGATTCGATATTTTTGATGCTTTTGTCAGATGAATGCTGTTATTCTCGCAAAAATAAATGCAACCTCTTTTTATGTTTTTTTTTTGCCCGGAACTGCAATAAAAAGTTGTGTCAATAAAAGATGTCAACGTCGGAATGTGTCGTAAAAAAATGAGAGGGTTTTTAATCATGTTTACTTTATGCTCTAGTTTTATAGAAACGCTGATGTTAATTCTGGATTTCTGTGCAATTGGTACGCTTCTTTTGATGAGCGTAATTGCTGTTCTAAAAGGCAGCAACTGTTGCCAAACATCAATGAAACTTTGGTTAACCAGTAACCATTCTATTCATTTTTATGAACTTTAAAAAAATTTAGTGAAAATTTTGTTCTCACTACTTTTTAATTGAGAAGGAACACAGTTTGTGAACACAGTATTGTTTTATTTTCATACGTACAGAATATTTAGAATATTTAAGATTCAAAACAAGATCATTATTGATTGTTCAAGAACTGTTGCTGTCGTCTTTTCGTGTGAAGTTATGCAATGGAATCAAACTGGTCAAATGTGTTCAATACCGCTCTAACCAATAACCACAGCAGTAACTTCTATCGAATAGAGGAATTGCTGTAGGAATCGAGACGTTCTGCACCTATAAATGGCATAAAACTATCTTTAACTTTAGCAAGATTTATACGCCTCTCAATAAACTTCTTGCTTTTCATTTAGTGTGAGAGTTTACAGCAAGCTTTGTTGCCGATATGAAACAACCTTAAATAAAATATGAAACCTATCTAAACACAATTGAGTTTAAAATTAATTTTGTGCTTTCAAATAGGAAGATAGATTACAGCATTAATTTTTATGCACCGAGAAAAATATTCGTTTTAAATTGTAACCTCAACTCGTTGTTTCCCTTGATATGTTCAACCATAGGTTCAGGTACACACACACACACAAAATTTTTTGACAATAGTTCGGTAAAAAAAAAAAAAAAAAAAAACACGAAGAAGAATTTTTTTACGAATGAGTTTATCTTCCTTACAGAGGCGTACTCAGGGGGTGGGCTGATAGGGCTGCAGCCCCCTCCGAAATTTTCAAAACAAATTTTTAAAATGTGAGCTTAGTTTTTTTTTTTCCTCTAAATTTCTTTTCTTTTTTTGAAGTCCCAAAATAAGAAAAGCTTTCAGAACAGATAATTAAGTACAGGAAAAAATTAAAAGAAAGGTTTTTTTTCTTTTTGTTTTGACATGTCTGTTTAACTGTACGTCATGTTTATGATTATCGTATTCTTCCATTTGGTTCATTTTTATTGCAAATCTATGTTTTGGAAATAACTATTAATGTTTTTCGGCCATCTAATTATGTTAAACAAATTCTAACAAACTGAATTACAACCCAGTGTTGGGAACAATAGTAAAATAAACTGCAAAATTGACATTATTAGAGGTTACATTTGCCAAAATATTGCAAACAAGCGTTTCAGCAACACCTCTTTCAATGAAGAAATTTGGAGAAATTTTTTTTGATTTAAATTTACCATTCTCTGTTTCCATCAAAATGCTTTCTCACTAATAGCTTTAATGACAAAAAAGTTTTTTTTATGATGTATTTTTGTCGACTTAAATAGGCGTTGAAGCAGAAATTCGAGGCATAAACTTCTTTTAGCTACATTTCATGAGGTGCTCCCCCTCCCTCTCAAAGAGTCTTGACTCAGCCCCCCCCCCCCTGAAATGATGTCTGCGTACGCCACTGCTTCCTTAGGCCAATACGAATTTGTTGTATTTTAAAGGTAGGACAATTTTAACTTTTTTCTAAGCATGCTTCTTCAGAAGTTACCAGTCTACCTCAAGCATTTTGTAACTACGAGTACATTTCCTCCATCTCAAAACTCCATCAATTTTAGTTTTTCGATATTTATTTAATTACTTTATTTTTGACTTTTTTTTGGACATCGCTATATTTTTACGTTAATCCACTTTTCATGCTGTTTAAGTCTTTATTTTACTTTTATGGAAAGTCAGTTGAAAAGTAGCTTTTTGCCAGATGTCCAGTCCTCCATAGCTCACTTGTTTTGTGTTGAAAAAGGAGATATTTGTAGCCCGAAACATTTCCACGTTTGTGCAATTAACTTCTTTTACTTCTCAGCACAAAGTTGCTTTTTTTTTTCTTTCTGAGAGGTGATTGGTTTAAGAGAGGTGGATGTCGGTCTATCCTTCTAGTAACTTTTGTGGATAATTACAAAATAATCCGATTTAAGAAAACGTTTTAAGTTTGAACGACCTTGGCAAAAATATTGCAGTTTTATGTTTCATTTTTTGATTTGAATATTACTTGGTTCGGTTTTGAAAGTTAAAAAAAAAAAAATCGTAATAGGCTTTAGGAAGTGGGAAAAATAGAAGGACTCTTCTAGTGCTCCAACTAATACTCAGTGTTCTAAAAATGGAAACAGACTGGAGACAAATCATTTTCCCTGTCTGTGAAGTTCAAAAGTCTGATGATGAATACGTTCGACATCAAGGAAAAAAGAGTTCAGGTAAAGAGAAATAAAAATCATTCGCCATTGAAAAGGGAAGGTGGAAGACACGAAAGTTACAGATATACTTTAAAAACAAAAAAATAAGCTTTTGTCTCCGAAAAACACTTTACTGACGGTCAGTAGGGTATAGGAATAGTGCCCGGAAAAACTGAAGGTCACAGCTATCGTTTAAAGCGGATGACGACGTCGTGTCACCGATTAATTTCTAGAATCGATGTGTAAAATCAATTTGTCGATAGTGCCAAAGAACAACCGGTACTTTCGATGGCATTTGCGTTTGAGAACTTTCAAACGTAACGACACTTTTGAATAGATCGGTTAATGATCTCCAGAAAGAGTTGTTTTTGTTCTCTTGAAGGTCAAATTATTGATTCACGTGTTTATATGGGTTAATCGAAGCTCAATCGATATTTTACATTGAGTAGTTCCACGTCAATGTACTGCATTACAAGAGTATTTCGTGTTCGTTCTGTGAAGCGTTTTTTGAATTTATTGATGAGTTATGTAAGTTTGAGCATGGTTGAAAAATGGAAAACTAAAATAGAAGGTCAGCCCTAGTGAATTAAGAAAGAAAGTAAACATTGTTTTTTTTATTCAGCCAATCCGCAATAGCCTCTGATACACGTCATCGATACGTCAACAGAACAGTTATGTCTTCAACAACGAAAAATGAATCAATGAGCATTTTACTTTCCTCTTGAATACAGGGAAACGGAATACGGTTAAAATATTAACTCAAAACGAAACGTTTTCTATTTTCGTCTTTAAAAACATATAATTCATCATAGTAGATTGCCCTATTCGATTGTTGACTACGAGCATTAACGATTGAAAGAAAATAAAATACATAAATACTTTTAATCCTTTCGTGCCTAACGGGACACATACGTCCGAAGCAAATTTCGAGAAAAAATTTTGGGACGGAAACTCTTCTTTTTCTAATAGGACGAAATTCTTACCAGTCCTCAATTAGTGTTTAAAATTTACCTAAAAATAAATCATATTAGTTTTCACTTTCTAGGTCTCCTACTCACAGTTCATTCTACCAAAATGGTTCCGGAGAAAAATATTAAAAATTAAATATTAAAGAAAAAATAAACTTTTTGCGGAAGGGTTAAAGAGCAGGCCCGTCATTTAAGGTCCCAACAAATCATTAGGGTCCACTAGAAGGTTCATCTAGCTTTTCCGAAAAAAAGCCGCGAATTTAGTTCATTTAAATATAATGGGCAAATGGTATATTACGGAGTTCCTCTAAGTTTTTCTTCCAGTTTCCATATTACACGTTTGTTTTTTCCTGCCTTTGCAGTGCATCCATAAAAAACAATGCAAACAATTGCTGACGCAAAGAAACAATACTGTTTCTGACTTGTCTAAGAAATATAAATGTGTGCTCTCATTGGTTGGAAGAAAAGGGAGCGCTGGTGGGACTCGAAGTGAAGCCACTTCCTTGAGGTGAGTTCTGGGTATTTTCACATGAACAAATGAAGAGTTGAGCAGTTCAAAGAAATAACAAAATGATTAAGAAAAGGTTTTGAAGTCACTTCAAGCAAATATTGAGAGGAAATATTAAATTCTAAAATTTCCACTCGATATTGAAAATATCTGAAATTTCGGGAAATTTGATGAATTTTGGGCCTAATGTGCAGATTGAAATCATAATCTAAAACAGTTTTTAAAAATACTTTGCATATTTCAAACTTTTCTCTTCCATTTAATAACCACTCGTCACTAATTTTTCATTTGCAATATTTTTTTAATTGAAAAATCTGACAGAATAAACAGCTACAGAATATTTCAGAGTTGGCTGATGAAACAACTGGCATTTTATGAAAAAGGCGATACAAAAAATTAAGATTTTGTTCCATTTTTTTCAGTAACAATGATTTTGTTTTTGAAATTAACTTTAAAAAAAAATAATAATTTTTTCAGAAAAAAATATTGAAAAGCCTTTTTAGTATAGTTTTGAAAGATTTCGGAGGGCTTTTAAACTCTAAAAACCTCCCCCTTGCATACAGCCCTAGATAGGTCCTACATGGCCTGAAGCGGAATAGCTCTTTATTTGTTTATGAAACATCATTACTTGATTTTTTGTGTTAGTTGAGTCTTACTAACTTTTTATTCATCTATAACTAGAAAATTGGTTTAACCATCAGGCCAAAGCACTCCATAAGATCAACCCTATGTTAAAGTATGTAATGATTGTTAGAAATGTCATTTCAGAGCAGAATAAGAAATGCAGAAGCTACTTTATTGCTGTTAAATTCAAGTATTACTGAGTTCTTATATCCCAGTCTTATCGGTTAATGAAATAAGGGGTCATGAATTCTTAAAACTGAATGAAACCTTCTTCTGAGAAAAGACAATACGAATGCAGTTAACGATCTCATGAGGTCTCTGCTGGCTGTGAAGCCATCTGCCCATTTTTCATGGGTAATAAAACAGAAAGGAAAACTAATCACTTCTCTTTGACAAAAAGAAAAAAAAAGAAAAAGAAAAACCGAAGTAAATCCCGAAGATGAACAAGAATTACTAGTAGTAAAACGACAATCTCTTTTCGATCACAGCAGGTGACTAAGTTTTTCTCATTTCTCATACGTTAAAAAGTATGAAAAAGAAAAGAGACATGTCCAAAAGATATAGCTTCCGTAATTTTTCCTGGACAACAGCCGTTTCTTCAATTTCCTCACCATTGCGTGCGTTTAAGCTCTTTAGGTTGCTGAACTTTCCAACTTGATGCTAGTACCACTTCTTAATCTTTCATATGCTCGTCCACGTATTAACTATCTATAATTTATGTAAAGCTATTGGTTATTGATAGATTATGTTTACAACCAATGGGCATTGTTTATTATTTTGATACAAACGCAATCGATTCGTTTTCCAATGACGTCAGCGCCCTTTACAATCGATTATGACTTTCGCCGAAAAAAACTATTCGCGTGCCCATAGAAAGTATTTCAGCAGAATAATAAACAAGAGGTAACTCAAATTAAGTATTTTTTACGCGAACCATTAGCAAAATACAAGTAATGTATGGGAAAGGGACGCTAAACAGTTGAACGAGATCATTTACCTTGTACAGATAAACAGCTAAAGTAATTTCTAAGTGGTAATAAATCTTCTTCTCCTGCAGGGCTTAAGAAAATATGACATTGCAATTTTCTTACTTGGATGTGATATGTGACAATGTTATTCTTAAAGAAAAGTTTGACAAGAATGTTTTAGTGTATATGTTTGGCATAATGCTCATATCAATAATATTACGATCAGCGGATGATTGATGATTTTGTGTTGTAGCATTGTATTTCGTATAAACTATATTAATAACTATTAAAACCACAAATAGTTCAATGAACCCCTTTTGAAGAAGTAGTTAAAGTCAGCTCTCAAATTTCGTTGAATATTATTTTTGTTTAGGTTTTTGAGTAAGGAATAAAATTTTACATTATGTTTCGGAGCATCAAATACAAAACTAAAGCCAATATGGCAAATGTACAAATACAATTTTTGGATGAGTGTTTGCTAATAATTGACACTGAAAAAATGAGGAATCTAACCCCAAGCCCCTTCATTTTTTATCTCTATGCCAAGAAGAGATAATAATGGAGGCCTTGTACACTCAGAAATATAAAAACACGCTACTGTTACATTAAAAGCATATTTAATTCCATTTTAAATGTAAATAAATTCTGAAAGGTTACAGATTGTTTCCTTCGGTAACGTTTCGGAGTATTATGGATCCACCAGTTTCCTGTGAGAAACAAGTATTTTCACGAAAAGGTCTGAATCACTACAAGTTTCATTAAATGCAAACTTCTTAACTGTTGGAAAAAATATTTTTAGCAACCAGTGTAAAAATATATTTTTCTTTTTTATTAAATGTTTTGCCTTGAGCTGAGTTACTCCTCTTCCAGATTAAGTGTTCTCTTCTCTTAAACCAATGCGAAACTCGGTCTTGGGGCGTTGTAACTGTGCAAGAATTGCAGCCAAATAAGCTGTTCAATATTTGCTTGAATTGCTGTTTTGGGCTGATCCGATGCCAGGTAGAGTTGCTTCAAGAACTTTCCTGGTAAATAAGGATATTACCAAACTATTCAGGGCTGCGGAGTCAGAGGAAAAATGGTCGACTCCGACTTCGGGATTTTAAGACTTCCGACTCCGACTCCTGCTTGTTTTTATATTATTCATTTTTTTTTTACCTAAATGGGAAGAGGGAAAAACCCTAAACAAAGGTTGGAAAAAAGTCCATTTTTAAAAGTTTCATTTTTATTCATGGTCGTAGCCATGACTCACTTTTTGGGGGGGGGGGGGTAGCCAGCTGGGGTATCCCAGTTGGAGGTCATCGGAGCTCATTGTGACCCAAAGGTTCAATTTTCTAAAGAATTCTCCCAGGTAATTTCACCACATTTACCTCAATTCTCGGAGGTCATTGTGACCTCCCAAAAAGTTCATTTTCTCCACAGCAAAAGGAGTGCTGCTCTTATCATTTGACTCCGTACAAAACTAATCCTTTTCTTGTTAAATGGCCAGACTTTATTTTAACATATTGCATTTTTGCTGCAAATATTTTTTATTCACTTGCATAAGCCCAAACATAGCAATTCGTTTCACAAAGCAGACCCGCCATTTTGAAGCCCTTTTTAATGATCCTAGATGCCTAGGATTTGGATACTGGACGCTGAAAATTTGTATCTATTAGTTTCAAAGATATGTTTTCACCTCCATAAAATTTCATCCAAACCGGAGGTGGTCGGAGTCGACAGATTTTTCAGCGACTCCGACTCCGACTCCTTTGGTCCAAAATCAGTCCGACTCCAGCTCTTCGACTGGCTACGCGCTGGATATCAAACAAGTGTTTCTATCCTTCACGAATTAAGGCTAATTTCCCAGTCTCGTGATATTCATTGCAGATGAATTCCTTACATGCGGTTATCCGCGGTTCCCATTACAAACAATTTTCAAGTTCCCATTAGAAACCAATAACCTGTAGGGGTACATGATCAGAGGTTTCTCCTTTCCTGGTTTGATCAAAAAGATTGTGCAGTCTTCAGGGAATCACCTAGTAGTAAGAACTTATTGAAAACAATATTAAAATTTCCAACAAATTTAAAAATAATACTTAAATACAAAAAATACTTATGATAAGAGTTAATAAAAAAAAAAAAAGGAAAGCATCAATTTGGTTCACGCATTAAATTAGCTGCCTGTTTAATGACCGACAACTACCCAATAAGTTTGACATCATTCACATCTTTCTCCATAAAAGATGACACATTATGCAACAATCAACTAATTTGTTGAGTCACGAAGAGAGCATCATAATTATCTTCGTAGAAATGTATGCCACCTATATTGATTAAAACAAAACTACGTGTTTGCTTTCTCATGCTATATAGTGGGTTTTATGCTACCAAACAGGGTGTGACTCGAGTGAAAGAGAGAAAGGATTACAGAATTACTACAAAATTGTACTTTGTGCTTAATTATTGCTACGTTTCCGTTTTCGCAAAGTTACCACAAGTTTTCAAAAACTGCGTGGGCCTAAGATTGATGCATGAAATACGCAGCATTTTAGGGTTATATTTAGGAACTGGAAAAATGATTCATAAGTTCAAGCGCTATATTTCTTCAGGATTTCATTGTTACTGATAATGAAGAAAATAGAAAATTATCCTGTGTTTTTGAGCTCATATGCCGGTCGTAATATGCGTAACATTTAAAATTGCTACCCATAGCCCATAGTGTAGTTGCGATTTTTGATAGGTTGTGTTAGGCAGTTAAATTCGAGTAAATATCAATTTGGTTATTAGAATATAAATATATATATACCTATATTTACATATATATATATATATATATATATATATATATATATTATATATATATATATATATATATATATATATATATATATATATATATATTGGCTAGTTCAGTAATGCATAAAAGATGACACATTTTTGGGCCGCAGTTCTGCTATAATTCGTAAACGCTGTTGCCCGATAAGTATGTCACTAATGTGGTAATTGGGAAGAGCCTCCAGAACGTGGAAGTCCCGAAAGAAAACGCTCATAACAGCTGTATAACATAATTCTGTACTAGATACAAGGGACCCCAAAAATGCATTATGATTATGAAAAATTACTTAAATATGCCACTGCGTAAACCATTAAAACTGTGACGTTTTACTTTTGCGCCTTTAAAAGTATACCTATTTTGCAGTAAATTAAGTTCATTTACAACTCTTTACACCCAGCATATTAAAAATCTAAATCACACCTGACCTAGATCACATTTTGCTATTTTACTGCGTAATTTTGCTTATCTATAATCAAATCTTTTAATTTAATGTTTGATTACCGTAAAAAAAAGTTTGCCTTATTGTTTTCAATGAATCAATTATTTCGGTTTTGCTTTTTAATAATAGCATGGTTGAAATCTTTTTATTTTTAAAAAAACGAATTTCAGTTATATAAACATTATATTTGTGTGTATAAGGGGGAGAACGGCCAAAAGAATAGTATTCAAGTGCGTATTACTAAACATGTTGAAGAACGTGGCTTTAGCGAGTGTACGCCAACTCTTCATATATGCTTATTAGTCCAGTCAAATTAGGTCATGAACCGGACATTCAAAAAATACAATTGCCACCTATGGCAAGTTGTTCAGTATGATAAGGAGATAATGTATAAAAAAGTCCCACGAATTTGAGCGTCGGGTTTGGGAGTTATGGGGGGGGGGGGCGAAGAAGGAGCTTAAAATGCTGATTATTACTTGCACGAAAATAATATTGTATATAAAATTAAAGATGGTACTTATTTAAGTATCAAGTGATATTTTTGCGCAAGTCCGTCATTCGAAGGGGCGGGGGGGGGGGGGTTCCCTCCCCCCAAAAAAATATTTTTTGAGGGGGGATTGTGGGGAGGGGGTGCCCCCATTTTTTTTTGAGCTTTCCACTTTAAAAATGCAAAAGCATATGCGCAGATTATTTTAATGGTTTATCTGCCATATTTGAATACATCCCCCCATCCCCCCCCCCAAATAATGGAAACTATTGACCAGATCGGAGCAAATCCCAGGATTTTGCTGCGTTTTTGATACATTTCACAGTTTATTTCTATCCCTACTTGCCTCGCTGGTAAAAACTGAAAACATATCTGAATTAAAGTAAAACAAACGACAGAAATCTTTTAGTTTAAAAACTGCCCCTTTTGCTAGATAAAGTCTTTTATTCCTCTTTTCCTACATCATAAATGAATAATTAATTTGGAGGACAAATCTCGTAAGTATTTAACACATACATATATTAAAAATAAAAATTATTTTAACATAAAAACTTAAATGATTACACATTTTTTTTACCTTTTCACTATACTTTGAAACATTGCTATGAGGTGACTTTTTCATTCAATACGTTATTTTTGCTCAGGCATCCATCATCAAAACATATCCCAGATGACCATAGGAAGTTCAAGATGAAAGAGGGAGCAGCGGATGAAATTTTTACAAGCTAATTTTGCAATGGGAGGGCCTCAATTTTAGCATAACCACATGCACTCGGGCGCTGGTAAAACAACTTGTGTGAGACAACAATTTTCTATAGCTTTAGTCAAAACAGCTGTTCGAGGAGCTTTTGAATCAATGTGAACGGCTGTTCGAGGGGTAAAGCACATGATTCCTCCCATAGCGTGGTACATATTGTGACCATCAATAGGCTAAACGTTATAGTCCGCGTAATCAAAAACAAACTGAATATAGCCCTTCTCTAGATTGATGTCCTCGTTACCGATATTTCAAATCCTAATTACTTCACTATATGAAGAGCCCGAACCCTATTTTTGATATTACATTGACAAGTAGCCTTGATACAAATCTCCTGTGTAAATACACAGCTGTACCGAATTGAATAAGATATAGAAAGGAACGTGGTCTTGTTGAAGAAATTATCGAATGAGAAATAGCAGTCACTTTCCTATCAATAGCTTTTTTAATTTTCTTCGTTTGTTTTTTAGGCTTAATAATCTGAGAGATCAGTAACTGGAGAGATTCTGGAATCAACTCTGTTTCGTATTTCTTTCAAAGAAGGAAACTGGGAATAATTATAAACTTGATTTTTTTATGTCTCGTCTTATTGAGCATGGCAGTTGTTTCAATAATTTTCTTTACCTCTTCAGCTTTATCTGTGTACCATTTATTGAAAAGTATTTTGGATACTGTCTCATTAAAATATATTCACACCTATAATGGTCGTGACATTAATACTGTCCCCATAGTGTTCCACGAGTTTTCTTCTCAAATGTTTGTCATGGTATGGCTCTACACAAGGATTTAGCCGGCAAAATAAATCAGTGAGCTCCTTGAAAGTGCATTGGCATTCATCGTTCTCTTCCAAATATTGGCACCACTTTTTAAAAATATCTGCTCTTGACGAGTCTTTCCTTGATCCACCTCTATTTGCGGCTTCTGCAGACTTAGATACGTCAAGTTTAAACACGGATAAACCGTATTTGTGGTATCTTCCATCTGTTTGAACTAAGTCCATCGTGTTTTGCAAGTCTGAAAGTACTTCTTCTCCCCAGGAATCGTGTCTTTTCAAGTCATCCTCGTGAATTGCATTAATATATGCTATAATTTTTGCTTCAAACCAAATTTCTTTGGTTTTATTTCTACACTTGGATACATCTATGCATTTTTTCCGCACAAAAAGTAAAGTGATTTAAACTCAAAAGTGGATCTGAGAGGCTTCTGTACTTAACTACTTGCTGATGCAATACTATGTGGTTACAGATTTCGCGCGTAGTTCTTGTGGCATTTTAAATGTACTTTAGTTACATTCCTATTCAGATAAGCGTCTTTCGCTCCATCCTCCTTAATTTCACCATCGTTTGGCGCAGTATAGCGTATGAAGGATCTTGTGCCAGTAGACCCAAAGTAACCAACCAACCAACCAACCAACCAACTTTAATTTCACTACATGTCAGTGTTGTGCTCCATCCTTTTGCAAATACATTAACTACTATACCGTCAGCATCAGTAGAAGGCTCCAAAAATACGATTCATTTTTGCAGCACTTCAAATTTTGTTCATTGTAAAATTCTCACAAGTTTAGCAATTCACTGATTTTTTAACTACATTTTAAAACTTTTTAACACATCTATTTCCTTAAATATGCAATCTTATGCACATTATATTCGGAACTTTTTATATTCAAAGTATTAACAACTGAATATTTTATATTTATATATTTACAAAAATTATTTATTTACCAGACTGTCAGTATTAAAACGCATCTTAACGGGGCAAAGGCAGTGATCATAACCAACGACTGGTCTATATGTCTATCTATTTTAGTACTGATCTGAATGGACACATATATAGACAAGTAAATTAAGCAGCAAAGTGAACCGCTGAGTACTCTTAATTGCAACCGGAAATGAAAGTTTTTAGTGTAAATTAGGGAATTTTTTTAAGACTATGATACCCCTTTTTACGAGAAAACGATGATGATACTGGAAAATACCCTGATGTTTTCGGGGTACTTAGTAAATGACCATTTTGAAGTTCAAGCTGGATACTTACTCTTTTCCAAAACTTTCGACCTTACAGATTTGTCGGGGGCTCTGTTCAGCCATGTGTCTTAAATACGAAACAAAAATTGGTAATGTATTATCCATTTGGTATTCATTTTATCGGTGGTCCAAAATTGCAAATGACGGTGCCAAGTACGCAGTAGCAAAAATCAATTAGGATTGATATAGAAAAATTCATAATAAAACCATCGACAAAAAAAATATTAAGGTAGGCACTTCCTATTTATTACCACAGCTCTCAAAAATTCAAAAAAATTGCACTCTTGAATTTATTTCTTATTCAGTAATGCAACTGAACTAAATTATTGTCAGCTTTTTTGAGATTCAAATAAGGTCCGCCCTTTAATTTATTAGGGGGGGGGGCGAGTGGAGGGAATGTACTAAAAATGGCATATAAAACATTAAAATATCTGCGCAGATACTTTTGCATTTTTAAAGTGGAAAGCTCAAAAAAAATTTTTTTTTGGGGGGGGGGGCACCCCCCCCTCGCCCCCTCGAATGACGGACTTGCGCAAAAATATCACTTGATACTTAAGTAATATGTACCATCTTTAATTTTATATACAATAACATTTCCGTGCAAAGGAAGTCATTGAGATAGAGCTCAAATAAAGCAATAATCAGCATTTTAAGCCCCTCCTTCGCCCCCCCCCCCTCATAACTCCCAAACCAAACGCTCAAACTCGTGGGACTTTCTTATACGTTATCTCTTTATCATACTGAACAACTTGGCATAGGTGGCAATTGTATTTTTTGAATGTCCGGATTCGACCTTTTTTTGACCTAATTTTACTGGACTATATGCTTAAGCTTATTTTATTCTACACTAAGCCCGAAGAAATACAATTCTGTGTGCATAAAGAACCAAGTTTGTCATTATGTTTTTGAAGTAAATCAAATCAGCAGTGCACATATTTGATTTTTCAGCAACGGAAACTTTTAATGATATTCGTTTATACTGTCTGATCTTCTTAGCAAAACCTTCCGCGTATTCATTCATGCATCAGGTCTCCGATCTTACCAAAATAAGGGTAATAGGTAAGATAATAATAAGGGTAAGAATAATAAGAAGCATTTTGAGCCGTTTCAAACAACGTAGAACGATGTTAATTTCAAATACATAGTTTAGTTGAATATGTGAGAAGGACAGCAAAAATGAAAGTTTTAAATTGAAAACTTCGGAAAGTTCCCACTCACAACTCTTCACCCCTTTTTAAGCGGAATATTTTTCAAAGTAAAATGATTCGCGGGTACTATTAAGCAGGTTTCATTACATTTAGCCGCAAACAGAATACTAAAATACATATCAGTATTTAAATGCTTAGATTGACTTTATAAGAAGAAAAGAGACGCCATACTATGAAAGTAGACGTTTTAAAGAGTTGAGTCAAATATGTTTCCAGTTCAAACCCTCCGTTGGATTCGATTGATAATTATTTCTAAGTCATGCTGTGTAGCAGTTCCTTCCTGTGTATATGCTACTAGTACATCTCTTGCTCTAAAGAAAATGAGATGATTTTCCTTTTATAGACAAAATAACAACGAACAACAAGCAATACGTGTGTAGCTTAGACACCAGTTTTCTGCTACGCGGTGTTGGTACATATACTGGTGGTATCCAGGCCCGTCATTTAGGGGGGTCAGGGGGAGGGATTTAGCCCCCTGACTTTGAGAAATCAACGTATTTTTATATAAGTGGGCGTGGTTTTTGACGTTTTCTGACAAAATTACATTGTGTTTGGATTTGGACCCTTTGCCCCCCCCCCCCCCTGGAAAAATTTGAAATGACGGCCCTGGTGGTATCACGATTTCCTATTTGGAGCCAAAATGACAAAGGAGTCGCCACCCTTAATGTAGCGCCCTTAGTATGACCATGACCAAACAGACATTTTATAACCAATTATGTGAATTACTAGGGCTATAGTTGTTTTCTGGAGTAAACCTCGGAAACAGCAGTCGAATAGCCGCCATTGAGTCCATGCAGCTGTCGAAAGGCAAGTTCAGCCTCTGTGTGCTCCCAAATCTACAAAAGGTGAGTAATTATTTTCGTTGAAATTGTTTAGCAATGAAACGGAGTGGACTCATAATGAGTGAGGTTTTTGATCTCAAGTAAATGAGTTCCATACTTATGAGAGAAATTAGAAATGAAATTATCATCTTCTAGATTCTGTGTTCTACGGCCATGGCTATGATAGCTGGTAATTGAAATTACAAAGGTGAAGAGCAATTTTATTGACTACGATCACTTTTATTGTTTTATTTCTAATTAATAGTTTATGTCAGGGGCTTTAGGGTGATAAAAAATATCTAACTTGCTTACATAAAACTGACCGATGTCAGGGTCTAAATCTCTAATAATAATGACCTTTTTGAATTTCGCTGCGTGTAAGTGTAAAATTCTGTGTGATTTCGGATTACGCATTATGAAAGTTATTAAATACTACAAATGTTTTTTTCAATACCATTCCTTATTATCCATTTATTAATTTCGTTGAGTTCTATCACAAACAATTAAGAATTTTTTGTCTTATTTCTATGAAAGCTGCGTTGTAACATTCTTTTTGAAATCTCTTTTACTTGAAAGGTTTGTAGCTTACCGTTGGATTGAAATAATTCAAATTATTATCAGAGAAATTTCACTGTTATTCACTTTGCACGCATGTACTTGGCACGTTCAAGTACTTGTAGAATTTTTATTTTGATCCTTAAAAGCGTTTGTTTTCAAATTACATTCTTTGGCATTAATAAATTGATGTATTTTAACTGCATCATTAATAAGTGATCTATGTAACGGTCACAAGTTTAAAATTCTGAATTAACACTGGCATTTGTTACTGCCTGTTTGCAACTAGCATTTTTGAATATTACTTGATTCAAATATTTAAGTACATCATTTAATTAACAATCTCATGGGTTGTGGTTGGGAACTGTTCGAAGTTTTCAATTTAAAACTTGCATTTGCTATCCTTTTGACATATTCAACTAAACTATGTATTTGAAATTAGCATAGTTCTACGCTGCTTGTTACGACTCAAATGATTCTTATTATTCTTCTTATCGTTATATTACCTACCACTCCTATTTCGGTTAGATCAGAGAAGACCTGACGCATGCGTAAATACGCAGAAGGTTTTGTCTAAGAAAATCCGACAGTAAATATTGCGTCACTAATAGACAGTCAAATCACTTTCTCTTAAATGGAAAGAGTCCTTTCAATAGTTCTTAACTAATACTTTTTTAACAAAACGTCGATTCGCAATCTACTGAAGCTATGAATTACAACAAAGAAACTCGGCAAAATCTACATCACCGAAACACGAAATCTTTGTCGAAAATCTTCGTCAGAACAGAGCTATGTAGTTCAATCAATAAACAAAATAGAAAACTGTGTCACCCATATGCTTTTGAAGGCAAAAAGACCCTTTTCTGCACACGCCATGTTTAAAGACCTTAGATAAAATGCTATATTGATCGAATAATTAAGTCTAAGAAATTTTAGCTTTTTGGTAGATAGGCTGTCGAAATAGATATCGATCTTCAAAACCTTTCGGGGTGTTTGAACGAAAATAGAACGTTCGTTTAGAATATTAATCAGCTGCACTGAGACGTGGGTGACTTCGAATATTTTCACGGTCGCTGTTTTTAGTAATGAATGAGTCTGTTAGTCACGTTCATATTCAGAATTAAAGCGATTTGCTGCGGTCTAGACTTAAAGAACCATTAAAGCTGAAAATGTCAAGAAAAAAGTCTGAGAAATTACAGAGATAAGTATTTTAGAAACGAGTATAGTGTTAATTAGATATTTATGAGAGAAGAAATATAAAACTAAGAACATGTAAAAGGCCCCTGCTTTTTTAAAGTAAAAGACTTTATTTGATTTGTATTTCAATTTCTATTGAATTTTTACTGAAAAAAAAGGGAAACGTCAAATCAATAACAAAGAATTTAGACTCTTATGTAGTTTTGTTTTTGTTATTTTAGTCATTTCGGAGGAGGGGGGGGGGACTAAATTGTAATTCTCGCATAGTGATAGAGTTTTATTAAATGAAGATATTTAAAACTTAAGCTATACACTGTTTGAAATGCATAGGGCTGCCGACTTTTAATCAACCTACAACTTTAAAATGAAATAACACAGCTGCAGATAGCACTACAATTTTTCTTAGAACATCGAAAGGAAAATTAATATTCATTCAAAGTGAAAAACTTCGGCGATACATTGGCAAAATCTAGTAACAAATTAATCAGTAACTTGTGCATGTGTTTCTGTTTTTGCACTTGAGTCAGAAATGAATTATTTCAGGTTCTTGAAATCAGTCTGCTTATTCTTACAAACCATGTCTCTGATGTGACCCCAAAGATAAAAATCACACGCATTCATATCCAGTTAATAATATGACGAACGTAATTCAATGCACCGGGGTGATTGTTCGAGTACTGAAAAGCAATAATCTGTGATTAATACATGTTGTGGAATAATTTTCTTTCCGACGTTCTTTTCATTTAAAAAAAATCTGTGCTATCTGCAACGATTCTTGTGCTTTTTCCTTTGAAGGTTGTGATGATTGCAAATGCCGACATTGGATCTTGTGCCATTTGTTCTCGAGATCTCTAGTACTTTTTAACAATGCTCTTGTAATGGTAGAGTGCAACACAATTATTTTTATGTTCATAGGTCATTAGCAGATTCTAGTCACACAAAGAAAAGTCTGGGAAATCCACCACCTTGATTCTATAGTGATAGTCTCGCAAACAGTCAGGTCCAGTGAGACATCTGAAGAGAGCCACTTCTGTTTTCCTTGGATAACTGGGAATTTTTCCATTTTCCTCCACAGCACTCCAGTTTAGAGTTTGTTGTATCATATCTTGCTTGCGTTTTTCCCCGAGGGTCAAGTTAACAAAAAGTTTAGTCGTATGGAAGTATGGAAGGGATGTGGGCGATTAATATGCTGTTCCACTAAAGCTCCTTTCTTAGCCAGTAAATTGGCTTTTTCAATGCCTACTATTCCACAGTAATTTAAAGTTGTAGGTAGAAATATTACTACCTGTTTCTGCACACATCAAATTTTTTTTCAAGCATTTTATGCGTTTTTCTGTGTAAAATATTGTCCAGTCTATGTACGTTTCCCAGCCGGAGCTTGGTCGTTCGTTGGTTTTTCTTTTCCTCTCTTTCACCACATGCGGTTAAACTCTCATCAGGGTAGGTACGGTGGTGACTAGTGGGGTTTAAATAAATAAATAAAGTTGTAGGTAAATTAAAAGTCACCCTGTACTGAGACTCCAGTACTCCGGCTCCTGCACCTCAGCCGTGGCAGAGCTGCAGAATCGGAGGGAAAATGGACGACTCCGACACCTGAAACATTAAAAATCATATCATCTCTGCAGACCTGTTTAAATGTGCTGAAAAACAGGATCGCAAAAGGAGAACTATAATAAAATTCTTGTAATTGATTGTTACTAGTAAGTTATCATTTATTAATGCTTAGAATTCTGAAAATGTGTAAATTTTTCATTATGATGCAGAAAACAATAGTAGCCACCGTGACTTTTAGTTACAAGACTGAGATAAAAACGTATCATTTCAATTACCAAGATACTTAGGTTTTGCTTATTCTTTCATGTTATATTCAGGCCAAACGCTGCCTTCAAAACATACCTTTAAAAAATTTTCCTCAATGCATCCTATACTTGGAGCAATCACCAAAAATTGTATCCTCACCCTCACATATCATCAGACGATTAACTGTTACATCAGTCCATAGCTTGATATCATTCAAACTTAGATTAGATTTTTACATCATTCAAACTATTTTCCCCCAAAAACTTTAAACTAAAATATTGTTGACTTACGCAATAAGTTTCCGCCCCTAAGCCATGGATTAGGCTGGATGGCATAACCGAGCTTTTCTTTCTTTCTTTTTTTTAAGTTGATGATTTACTCCGGGACCTTTTATTTATTTATTTTTTTTTTGTCGGTCAAAAGGAGGACTTTTTTTCGTACTTTATGATGATTACCTCGAAGCTCGTTCGAATCAAACTGTTCACTAAAAAGTTATCAAGGCATGGGAGGGGGGAGGGGGCTAAGAACAGACAACCGACAGACAGACAGATAAACCAACTGACACACATTTTCTACATCTCATAACTATTATTTCCAATATTTAATTTTTGGACTATTTATATTATTTAAATTCGACATATTTTTATAATGTTTCCGTTTTTCCGAATCTTTCCGTTTTTTGTCTTTCTTATACTTTCGCGAGAAAATAGACTAAGAAGGAGTTTCTTCAAATCCCAAAACAGTTATCTGCAAATTTTATGCTATTTATTATTTTTTTTTCTAAACCTTTATTTTACTTGTGGTGTAACAAAACTCACGGTACTGTACTTAGATTATTATTACTCTGAAAAATCGGTTCCTTCCTGAAACATCGAGCAATATTCCCAACAACCATACTATAAAATATTTATTGGGTTTTATTGCAGCTTTTATATGCATTTTTTACAATCCCTCAGAGAGATATAACAAGTTATAGTCTTCGAGCTGCAACACGGGAAAGGTGAAATATAATTTTATCATTGAATGGTGGTGGCAGCATTGGACTATGATTGATGAGGCCCTTGAGGTTAAAGAAAGAAACATTAAACATGTCACTCCTCGATATAGTT
The DNA here is from genome assembly GCA_038373865.1 of Uloborus plumipes. NCBI lineage: Eukaryota > Metazoa > Arthropoda > Arachnida > Araneae > Uloboridae > Uloborus > Uloborus plumipes. The sequence continues at coordinate 83,159 of JAXGGA010001929.1, forward strand.
TGCTGAAGGTCAAGTCAATAACTTAATGCTTCTTAAGTTATTTTTGGTCGGCATTTAAGGAGGTTGTGATAAATGACGTTTTTACAGCGGAAAATTCTGCGTTTGGTATACATGCAAAATATAACTGTGGACGAAACCTTGAGTTACACTGTAAAAAATGAATGTTGTTTTTACAGTATAGTACAGCTAATTTTATAGTAATAAACTGTAAAAATTGCTACGTTGACAGTCAAACTGTAAAATTGATAATTTAACAGCTTATTGCCGTGCATTTTATAGTTTTAAACTGGAACCTATCTGCCAGTATTATACTGTTGTTTTTACAGTATAATACAGCTAAAATTACGCCAATAAATAATAATAATTTCTCTCTTTAAAGTAAGAAACAAAAAATTGCTAGTTTTAGTTTATTACTGTGCATTTTGCAATTTTAAATTGGAACCTCGGCTACCAGTGTTATATTGTAAAAACAACAGTTCATTTTTTGCAGTGTACGGCGGTGGAGCCATTCACTAGATAGAGTATTGGGTCATTCCATAGAAATGTCAACCTCAGCCGAAGGAAAAAAAAACTACCGAAGTGAAAAAAATCTCAAAAAATAAAAATCATACAACACAAGAAGTTAAAAAAAATGAAAACGTATTGTAATTACAACTGAGATTAGCCATAATAAATAGTTTGTACACTGCGATGCAAAAGTTTAGACAAAATGCAAATATGTGAATAAAAAGAAAACTATTCAGCGAAATGTTTTTTAATTTCTACTGCAGGTACACAATATGGTTCTAAATACGTGTCTGGAGTTCTTAAAACAATAACTGGAATCAAATTTTGGATATTACAAAAGACAGTTTTTTACATTGTTGCAAAAGTTTAGACAATAGTCAGATTTTATGCAAATATCCCTTAAAATGTGATTGGTGGAGGAAATGCGAGACTGTATTATTCATTTATAAAGTGCAGAGATTGCTGAATAAATAATCAAAATCTCAAAAGCTCTTTAGTTCTCGTGTAAAGAAGATGAGAAAGTTTGGAAGCCGAAATTTGAAAATAAACCTACTTTATTAATTTTTTATCTTTTAAATCGGCTCTAGTATGGTAGTACATTGTTTTTTACTTTGTGGAGAGCAAATTCAGACATGCGTATTGATCAAAAAGTCCAAGAAAAATTATATTTCTTAAGGATGAAGGAATTGAAAAAACGGCTCAGACTGACGATTCGTCCCTTAATCCTACAAAACTTCAACTTGGGTCAAAAACAGCACGTGACAGCATAAGTAGATGAACAATTGAATTGGAATGCAGAAAAAAAACAAAGAATTGTGCCTGATCCTTTTCGGACAGAGTGTCCCAAATTAGCCAGATTTTAATGTGAAAAGCAGCATATGTCTCATCGTGACTAAAAAATGAATGGTACTTTCTTTGATAAAAATTATTAAAATTGGGATGGCCTAGATGGATTATAATTCTTTTCGCGGGACTTGAGAAATATCCAATGATTATATGCTGTGCTGCTTTTACTAATAAAATCTGGCTTATTTGGGAGACTCTGTCCGAACAGGCTCAAGCACAATTCTTTGCTTTTTTTTATGCATTCCGATTCAGTTGTTCATCTACTTATGCTGTCACTTGCTGTTTTTGACCCAAGTTGAAGTTTTGTAGGATTAAGGGGAAAATTGTCAGTTCGAGCCGTTTTTCCAATTCCTTCATATTTAAGAAATATATTTTTTCTTGGTCTTTTGATCGATACGCATGTCTGAATTTGCTCTCTACAAAGTAAAAAACAACGTACTACCATACTAGAGCCGATTTAAAAGACAAAAAATTAATAAAGTAGGTTCATTTTCAAATTTCGGCTTCCAAACATTCTCATCTTCTTTACATGAGAACTATAGAGCTTTTGAGATTTTGATTATTTATTCAACAATCTCTGCACTTTATGAAATGAATAATAAAGTCCCGAATTTCCTCCACCAATCACATTTCAAGGGATATTTGCAAAAAATCTGACTATTGTCTAAACTTTTGCAACAATGTAAAAAAATGTCTTTTGTAATATCCAAAATTTGATTCCAGTTCTAGTTTTAAGAACTCCAGACACGTATTTGGGACCATATTGTGTACCTGCAGTAGAAATTTGAAAGCATTTCGTTGAATACTTTTCTTTTTATTCACATATTTGCCATTTGTCTAAACTTTTGCATCGCAGTCTAGTGTGTTTACTGCTTGTTATTCGATGGTTACATTAGTCACACTCCATCTTGAGTAAAAGTGACACTTAAGGCTAAAAAAATTAAGATTTAACAAATGTGTTTTATGTTTTTGAAAGCTAAATTTACACATATTTCAAATATATCATTCAATTTGTAACACTTGCTTAACTTTGAGAACTTTTTGCCTCACAACATGGGCATTAATTTTCCGTTTTGCAAAAATGTTACGTTAGTCACGCTGCTGCTTTGGTTGAAAAAATTTCTACTGTCAGTAATTTTGTTTTAAATTCTTAGCAGAAATGACACATAGATACCATGTAGTACATTGTAAATTCACCAGCATAACAAAAAAATATTTTTTATCCTTTAAGTTACAAGTAAACACAATTACAAAATCAGATCTGAATGTTACGTTAGTCACTATGGAATGACCCTATTACGAAAAGTAGTGAGTTGAGTCCGGATATATGCAAATGCACATGTGTGCATATGAATGCATGTAGATATATATGCAATTATATAATATTTCCTCTTCTGACGCTATAAAACTGCATAAAAAACGGTAAATTTTCCAATGAACTGTGCATTATTGTGTTTTACACTCACTTTTGGATTTCATTTCATAAAAGAAAGATTACAAAAAAAAACTTTCGTTCTTTATTAAGAATAAAATATCAAGCAACCTGTGGGTTTCTCTCTCGTCTCCGGACGTTTTGAGCGTACTATTAATATACATGCTACACATTTTTTGAGCATATTGACACCCAAAATAAAAATTTACTGTCAAAGATAGAAAATGTAAGAATAAAAAGGGCACTTGTATTTTTTATACTCAGAGGTGAAATATTTGCGGTAATAAAAGCTAGTTTGGTGTATATTTGCATGCATATTAGAATGATTTTATTGTGTATATAATCCGGGCTCTAGTAATGGGACTATAAGAGAGAAAATTGAAATCGTAAAAAATAATTTTAATGATTTTTTTTTTCTTTTAAATATTTCTTTGTTCTTTATTATTATTTTTTTTTTGGAAAGAGATGGTTAAGTTAACATAATATGTTTTAATAATGAAGGGTATAAGGTATATAATATTTTTTAAAAATTAGTTTTATCAATTTGGGTGGTCCATCCAATAGATGTGCACTTAAAGAGCTGTCTATAAATGATGTCACGATCTGTTTTAACAAATTTGCCCCCCCCCCCTCTCCCTCTGTCACAAAGTGTTACAGTTCATCTTACTCTCCCCCCCCCTCTTTGTCACTCGTCATGCTTTTTTTAATAAGTATATTATTATAAAAAATGTGTGATGGGACACATTTCTTGTTATCCTCTCTCGTTCCATTGCCACTGACTGACATAACCTAGGTTCCTTTACTTATATTTAGTGAAATTAAGAGCATGAAAAATAATTCGAATAAAAATGACATTAGGACGACCAATATTCACCGAGATATGAAACGCAGCGTTTTGTGACAGCACCACTTTACACTCACAGTCAATAACCAGATTGGGGGGAAATATAGCTGTTTACGGCCTCAATAGAAGGACAACCGGTCATTCTACAGAAGAGCCGATATTTTTCGATCTCACTTTCTGCAGGGGCCCGTAAAACTTTGAACTCTAATATTTCTTCAATCAGAATTAATCTTCCGCCCAATACGTGATCTTAGCCCATAATATTTTTGCGTACACCTTTTCAGTTATTTAGTGAATTTGCCTTTATTTATTTATTTTTTTTTATTATTATTATTCTGTTTGTTTCGTTTTGTCATCTTTTCATTTCTCTGTGTTTTGTAAGTCTTTTGTCTTGCTGTTTTTGTATTGTACCCTGTTATTTATCTTGTACTATTTTTATTGTATGTAATGTTTTGGTGTCTTGAATAAATTTGGACACCGACTCCAACTGCCGGCTTACGAAAAGACCCTGACAGTCATTCTACGGCAATCGGTAGGTGCACTCACTCAATTGAATATTTCTTCGAGTTTAATTGCAAATTTTTCAAATTTTTGTATTGGAAGTATTTTTCAATTGAGGTTTTATTCCCTAAATACAAGTTAATGGACCTGCAGTTTGTATGAAATGTTAGATTAGGGAATCTTTAACTATTTTTGCTCCTTTAAAACTTTGTATGTCTTAACTCTGCTCCTCAGAAGTGACGCACCCACGGGAGAGCTAAGGGGCTTAAGCCCCTCCCAGGAGCCTGAAGATAAATCCCCTTGATTAAACCAAACTGCTTAAAATGCATTTCTTGGATTTAATTGTTGGAAATTTCCGAGAGATAGCCCCCAACCCCATCTTAATTTCACCAAAAATGACTGGAGTTTTTTTAGGACTTCAAATTCGAAAACTTGCCGAAGGAGGGCCACTTAGCCCCTCCCAGGAAACAGTTCTGGATGCGCCACTGTCTAGGAAGAAACGTTGAGAATATAAAGGTCATGACAGTTAAAGCGGAACACCCTCTATAATATGTCTAACCATCTATTTATTGGAGGTTAGGGGTTAGAGAACATCTGCAGCGTAGTTTTTCTAACTGCAAAATAAGTTGCAGAAAAAGGAAAAAAAAACTTTCAAAATAAATTGAATCGGGGAGAGCAAAAACATCCGTCACAAAAATTCAAAAATTCGTTTTTTATGGAAACGATCTGTGGTAGGCAAGATGCATGTTGATATCAAAAATCAGGTTTCTAATTTGAAAGATACGGGGCCTGTTATTTGAATGTTGACCGTAAAAACAATGCTAGAATTAAGATGTTTTTTCCCTCGCCAGAACAATTTGAAGTTCTTGACTGACGTTGTTTTTGCACTCAACGATTCAATTTCTAGTGAAAAAAGGTTACTAATCTTTACCCGCTGTGATTTTTAAAGCAAATCAGCAGGCACATTCTTTTCTTTTTTTTTAATGAAATGAAATTACTAGGGTTTTTTTTTTTTTATTGAGAGCACATCATGAGGCAATTGTCAAACTTTTCAAATCAAAAATAGAAATATCGCTTATTTCATATTCATCCAGGCTCAGTTAATATCCTTTTCTCTAAACGATTCTACCCCTCGCCCATTTCAACAAGACAAACCTATCAACCGCGAGCCAGGCACGTTCCAATGAGTCTATCTTTTCTCTTCTTCGAACCACACACCACAGAACCGTGGCTACACGTCAACTTCCAACCTGCCATTGACCATGAAAAGTGACTTTGGCGGGCAGGGTTCCAAACACAAGGATACAAAGAAATCGGCAACTCAAGCTGCAAGATTAACGGTTTTGCAAGGGTCGTCCTGGCAACGAACATTCAATTCCTGCGACAAATTTATAGATGGGTCTCTTTTTAGACAAGATAATAAGATGACCTTCAATTCGAACAAGAGGATTACCGTTCGATCTTTTCTTATTTTATTTCGATCCGCCGGAACGTTTAAGGCAAATCACTCTAGGTAATGAACTGCTGTAATTTTTAATGGGCTTCTTGAAATATGAATTTAGTCTATCCTCGTAATGGGTTGCGAGAGAAGTACATTAATAATGGTCAATTAATTGCTCTTTATATAAATGTCAAAGTAGAGGAACAAATTTTTATGCAAGCCCTTAGTCCCCGAAGATTATCTCTTAATACAACTCACGTATTTTAATGATAATCTAATAACGCCCCCCCCCCCCCACACACATATAAATTTGTTGCAAACATAATTTACCGAAGTCATGAGAGTTTCATGTTTATCGTGATCAGTTAATCAGTGGAATTATTTTAAACTATATATATAAAAATGGATGTATGAATATTTGTATGTATGTTTGCTACTTATACAATTCCAGTTTTCGTCAGATTTTCATCAAACTTTGCAGAGGTTCCTTGATGCACTATAATTCACAAAGGTGTGGTTTTTAAATTTAAAAAAAATCCAAAAAGCTCAAAATTCAAATTTTTTTTGTCTCAAAATGGACATTTTCTTTCAATTTTGAATAGATAGAGTAATGGAGATAAGCCTTTAAGCATACAAATTGATAAAATTTAACACATTTAAAAAAGAGTATTTTCCAACAAAGATTACGATAAGCAATGAATTATCAATTTAAGGCTCACCTATTTCATTTTATCATGAAATAAGTTAAAAACAATTCCCGCTACAATTATTTGTATTCAACACTTTTTGAATCACTATTAGAAACCACTATTAATACTATTAAAATCTGTCCGCGTCTGTCTGTCCGTCTAAAGCTTGAACTCCTCAAAAACCGCTGAGAATAGAGAATCAAACATAGTAGCAATCGATTCGAAATTTTCTAAGGAAGACAATAAGACCAACCGCGTAATTGCACGACGTTAATTAGCGGAGATAATAATTAATGCCTTAATTAAATTTTTTGCACTCTTTAAAATTCCAAGACGTTTATTTTTTTCTGTTACCATTTTGAATTAGAACGTTCATTAAATTTCTTGCACTTTTTAAAATTCCAAGACATTTATTTATTTCTGTTGCTATTTTTAATTAAAACGTTAATTAAATTATTGAACTACTAGCGGTACCTGCACGACTTTGCCCGTGGTATAAAATTAAAAGTTCATTTGGAAAATAATTGATATAGCAGAAAAAATACTCTATTTTAGTTATAATTCAACAATAATTCCTTCAAAGTAGAGAAAAAAAATCTGATATGGACCCAACACAACTTCCTTTTACGTGTAAATTTCTTTGTAGATGCCTTAAGTGCTAAAATATTGCTTGGAGTGAGCAAGATAACAATTCAAACATTTACATCCCTAGTTTGCCACGAAAAAATGCAAAAGAATGTTTTACAATGATTAATCATTCAGTGGATTTTTCGCAAAATATCGCCAATAGCGCCAATTTGAACCCAAATCAAAAAAATAATTTTTTCGCCAACTTGGCGTCAAATACTTGGAGATGCATTCTCAAGTGGTCGGGCCAATTCATATCACTTTTCTCTGCATTGAAATTAACACTGATTTACCACATAAAAGGGGTAAAACACCCCCTTGGGGATATTCGAATTCAACCCCAAGGGGAGGTGCACAAAAATGAGCCAAAAGAGAAAATAAGAACTATTTTGTTGCTCACAGAAACCAACAGAAATCTTACCAAAGTTTAAAAGAAGAAGTTTTCTTTCCTAACTTCAAAAACAAAATTATACTATTTCCGAAATGACACATTTCAGAAAGAACGTTGCAATATCGCAATTTATACTATAACTAGCTGCGTAGCCCGGCGTTGCACGGGCTGTAATGTAGTGAAGGCAGTTTGAGAAAACTACTCGCCACCAAGGCGGCTCGCCTTTAAAGAAATGAGGAAAGTTTAAACAGTTTACTCGCCGTCAAGGCGGCTCGCCTTTACAGTAGCGAGGAAAGTTTCAATTCACTACTCGCCGCCAAGGCGGCTCGCCTTTAAAGTACCAAGGAAAAGTTTAATAAACTACTCCCCGCTAAAGCGGCTCGCTAAAAAGCTTTCCTGCATCAAAGAATCAATCGAATTATTTGCACATGCTTCCTCAAAAATAAAGACGATGTCAAGTAGCGCATACTTAGCACTCTCCCTAAATTACAAATAAAATTCCTTTCCAAAAACAATTATTTCCAAACCGCTTTCTTCCGGTAAAATTAATTGCGAAATTCTAAACGAAAGAGTTCTTTTAATATTTGGATCGAAGCCAGAAAAAGTCCCTTCTAAAAACAGCAATTGCAATTTTATTTAAAAACACATTTTCAAAATGGTATCTGAGAAAAAATGTCATTAATAATTAGAATAAAAACAATTGTTAAAACTTTGTTATAACACGTATTCAAAATGACAATGAAAAAAATAACACTCTTTCATTTTAAAAAGTTCAACTTAATTAACGTTTTAATTCAAAATCGCAACGGAAAGAAATAAATATCTTGGAATTTTAAATAGTTCAATAATTTAACTAACGTTTTAATTCAAAATAGCAACGGCACGAAAAAATGTCTTGGAAGTTTAATCATTAATTAGGCTTAATCGCTTTAAATTTGACTACTTATTAATTAAACATTCGCTTTAAATTTGACTACTTATGGATCGCAGCCAGAAAAAGTCCCTTCTAAAAACAGCAATTGCAATTTTATTTAAAAACACATTTTCAAAATGGCACCTGAGAAAAAATATGTCATTAATAATTAGAATAAAAACAATTGTTAGAACTTTGTTATAACACGTATTTAAAATGACAATGGAAAAAAATAACACTCTTTCATTTTAAAAAGTTCAATTTAATTAACGTTTTAATTTAGGGCCGAATAGTGAAACACCATTGCAGTCGCTTCAAGGCGATCGCATATTGCAACCGCTACTGTAAGTCGAATTCAAGTGAATTCGTTTCACTTGAATCCAAATTTTGGAATTTGCGATTGCATTGGTGAGTTGCGATCGTCCGTGTTTCACTTGAATTCCTGCCTTAAAATCGCAACGGAAAGAAATATATATCTTGGAATTTTAAATAGTTCAATAATTTAATTAACGTTTTAATTCAAAATGGCAACGGTAAGAAAAAATGTCTTGGAAGTTTAATCATTTATTAGGCTTAATCGCTTTAAACTTGACTACTTATTAATTGATATCTTCGCTAATTAAAATCGTATAATCATATGGATTGAAACTAATGAAGCCTGAAAAATTACCTATCTATCGGTACCTGGTTCGACTTTCAGTTCATTGGCGTTCAGGAGAAATAAGCGTGACATAGAAAGATAGAAAGAAAGATAGAAAGATAGTTAGAAAGATACTCAGTTTTTAATATAAGTAGACTAGCTGCGTAGCCCGGCGTTGCACGGGCTGTAATGTAGTGAAGGCAGTTTGAGAAAACTACTCGCCACCAAGGCGGCTCGCCTTTAAAGAAATGAGGAAAGTTTAAACAGTTTACTCACCGTCAAGGCGGCTCGCCTTTACAGTAGCGAGGAAAGTTTCAATTCACTACTCGCCGCCAAGGCGGCTCGCCTTTAAAGTACCAAGGAAAAGTTTAATAAACTACTCCCCGCTAAAGCGGCTCGCTAAAAAGCTTTCCTGCATCAAAGAATCAATCGAATTATTTGCACATGCTTCCTCAAAAATAAAGACGATGTCAAGTAGCGCATACTTAGCACTCTCCCTAAATTACAAATAAAATTCCTTTCCAAAAACAATTATTTCCAAACCGCTTTCTTCCGGTAAAATTAATTGCAAAATTCTAAACGAAGAAGTTCTTTTAATATTTGGATCGAAGCCAGAAAAAGTCCCTTCTAAAAACAGCAATTGCAATTTTATTTAAAAACACATTTCCAAAATGGTACCTGAGAAAAAATATGTCATTAATAATTAGAATAAAAACAATTGTTAGAACTTTGTTATAACACGTATTTAAAATGACAATGGAAAAAAATAACACTCTTTCATTTTAAAAAGTTCAATTTAATTAACGTTTTAATTTAGGGCCGAATTTAAGTGAAACACCATTGCAGTCGCTTCGAGGCGATAGCATATTGCAACCGCTACTGTAAGTCGAATTCAAGTGAATTCGTTTCACTTGAATCCAAATTTTGGAATTTGCGATTGCATTGGTGAGTTGCGATCGTCCGTGTTTCACTTGAATTCCGGCCTTAAAATCGCAACGGAAAGAAATAAATATCTTGGAATTTTAAATAGTTCAATAATTTAATTAACGTTTTAATTCAAAATGGCAACGGTAAGAAAAAATGTCTTGGAAGTTTAATCATTTATTAGGCTTAATCGCTATAAACTTGACTACTTATTAATCGATATCTTCGCTAATTAAAATCGTATAATTATATAGATTGAAACTAATGAAGCCTGAAAAATTACCTATCTATCGGTACCTGGTTCGACTTTCAGTTCATTGGCGTTCAGGAGAAATAAGCGTGACATAGAAAGATAGAAAGAAAGATAGAAAGATAGTTAGAAAGATACTCAGTTTTTAATATAAGTAGATTTTATAATTTACCGAGTTTTAATTCCTTAAAAACAGAAGGAAAAAAATAGACGATTATTTTCCAACAGTTAAAAGACTCATTTTAATAAGGCTAGAAGTTTGGATTGCTACAAAAACAAATACATTTTGAAAATTATTAAGGGAAAAAGAAGGAAACAAAAAATGGTATTAAAACGTAACCATAGTAACAACACGAAAAGTTCATTTTCGGTTGTGATAAAATAATTCATTTTATCTTTATTTTCAAATTTTATTCTCGAGTTAAACCCTTTTAGAATCGTTTGGCTTGCTTTGCTCTAGGTAAGCCTTGAATTTCCGGGATTCTAAAAACAATTATTGCAGCTCTCCTAATGCTCGTAGAAACTTCTAATTGATATCATTTTTAGCAGAAAATTTTAATCTTTTGAATGACATAAGATTTGAAAATGTGTATGAAATATTTTTGAAAAATCGCTTCGAGATGCACATACCCATGCTACGAACTAATTTTGTGCCAAATTTTAAGAAGATCGATCGAACGGTTTCGGCACTACGCTGGTCACAGACAGAAGGAAAGAAAGACCCACCTTCAGCTTTATTATTAGTAGAGACTAGCAGAACCCGGCAGACGTTGTTCTGCCTAGATGTATATTTCGTCTCCACATGGTGTTTTGGATGTAAAAATCTATAAAGCGCTGTTGGAAATAGGCATGAAAGATTTTAAAAATTCTAAATCAAGCAAAGTTGAAATTACGCACTGAACAATCTACAAATAGGCCACCAATTATTTTTATAAAAATCAAAAAATACTGAACAATAAAAAACTTTACATATAATTTGATTTTAGATAGGAATTTTATTTGCACATCAAGACGAAGAAGCTCTCCACAAATCATGAAAAGAGATCTTCGTTTTGAAAATAAAATGTAGAGACACATAAATGTATGATGTGACTGGACTATGAATAGCTCTTTTAAATAATTAAAAAGGAGAGAGAGAGAGCAGTGAATAGTAATAAAATGAAATTGACATATTTACTAGGGATGCACCGATAAGCAAATTAGCCGATTACCGATTACCGATTAATCGGCTATTGATAATCGGCCGATTAATCGGCAGAGCCGATTAATGGTAAGGATGATTGTTTTTAATGCTATCAATTTTCCCATCACTGTTTTTTCTCTCTTATAGAATTCCGAGTTTGGAGATAGCAAGTAATTTATTTCTGAGTGTTGATTTTTTTTTATAATTTCCTAATTTTCACAAAATAATTTCACTAATTTATCAAATTTCTTAGAACCAATTTTCATATTATTGTCAATCTGTTACATTAACACATTGTTAATTATTTTAATTGGACATACAAATTCAAAAAATAGGGGGGTGGGGGAGTCTACGGTGAGCACTCCAATTTAGGAGTACTTTTAATTAAAATTTTTTGAATAATTGGTAGCAACTTAATTCAAGACTTTTATTCTTTGTGAAAACTAGAAGTTATCTAAAAGCACAGTGATAAGGAGATAACTATCGTCACATGAAAAATATTGCAACATTGTCTATGATATTTACTCAAAGTAGGAGAATTATTTATTAAACACTTTATATCAACTGTGAGGATTATTATGACTGCTTATAAAATTGTTTCTCATAGTTTCTTAGTTAAGATATACTTTGAAGAATAATATTAAAAAAAAAAAAAATTCGGCCGATTAATCGGTCCAAAATTGCCGATTATTAATAATCGGCAAAGTGGCCGATTATGGCCGATTAATCGGTACTGCCGATTAATCGGTGCATCCCTAATATTTACAATAGAATGTGACTGGACCACATGAATAGTAATAAAATGAAATTGACATATTTACAATAGAATGTGACTGGACCACAAATAGCTACTTTAAAGTAATAAAAAAAAGCACGGTGAACAAAAATAAAGAGAAATGTACACATTTACAATTACTTTGCAAAAATGCACTGGACAATCCAAAAGGTAGATCATCAATCGCTCTTCTAAATTAAAAAAAAAAAAAAAAAAGAAGCACGGTGAACAATAACAATGAGAAATTTACACATTTACAATTACGTTCTAAAAATGCACTGGACATTCCAAAAAAGTAGACCATCAGTTGCTCCTTTAAGTTCAGAAAAAAAAAGTATGGTGAACAAAAAAAAAAAAAAACAGCTGTACAGTTACGTTGTAAAAATGCACTGATCAATTCAAAAAAGTAGACAGTCAACTGCTCCCTTAAATTTAAAAAAAAAAAAGGTGAACAATGATAAAGAAAAATTTACATACGTACAATGACGTTGTAAAAATGCACTGATCAGCCTGAAAAAGTACACCATAAATTGCTCCTTTAAATTCAAAAAAAAAAAAAAAAAAACATGGTGAAAAATAATAAAGAAAATTTTACATATGTACAATTAGGTTGTAAAAATGCACTGATACATACAAGAAAGTAGACCATCAATTGCTCCCTTCAATTCAAAAAATCAATTTAAATATTATATTTGGCGCTAAATGTACACCATTCCGTAAGGCGTTAAAATAATTTCCAATATTGCGGTATATCGTAGCAAATAGTATGGACATGAAAACGAACTATTGATTGAATGTTTGGCGAGAAAATATAGTAACATACTTTAATTGAAAACAGCAATAGGTATAAAGAACAAAATAGTGTTCGTCTGGAAAATGATGCATGACAGCTAAGCCTCTACAAATCTAAAGGAGTTCCGAAATATGAAACTGAATCTCGTTTGTTTTTCAAAAAAGATTAATCTGTTAATCAAATACCTTTTTTATCCTTTATACTTGAGATAGTTATTGGGAAAACTTCCATTATTGAGGTCTCTTGGCGCGATTTAAAAGATCGCCAAATTTACGGTAGCAAGCAATTCCAACTATCTGCCAGAAAGTTGAGTTGATACACTAAATACTCGATTGGATTGATGAAAGCCTTCGAAAATGGAGTTTTAAATTGAAATTACAAAGACAAAATCAGGTCTAAAATTGAAATAAAAAAATAACTACCCATCGGATTTTGTTGAAACTGGTCTCTAAACCTTCCCAGTACTAAGAGGAACAAACGGTGAAAATTTCAGCCAAATCTCCCGGGTAGTTTCTGAGATCGTAGGGAACACACACATATACACATTTAACAACATTCATTTTTATATATATAGATTTAAAATTCCAAGACTTTTATTTCTTTCCGTTGCCATTTTGAATTAAAGCGTTAATTATAGTTTTGAACTTTTTAAAATTAAAGAGTTCGAAAATGGTTTAATTCAAATTAATGACTCATATTTTTTTTTCTGGTGCCATTTTGAAAATGTGTTTCAAATAAAATTGTAATTGATGTTTTTAGCAGGGACTTTCTTTTTTGACTGCAATCCAAATATTAAAATAACTTTTTCGTTTAGAATTTTGCAATCAGTTTTACAGGAAGAAAGCGGTTTGGAAAAAAATGTTTTAGGTAATGAATTTTATTTGTCATTTAAGGAGAGTGTTAAATATGTGCTATTTGACATCGTTTTTATTTCTGAGAAAGCATGTGCAAATAATTCGATTGACTTTTTGATGCAAGAAAGCTTTTTAGCGAGCCGCTTTAGCGGCGAGTAGTTTGCTGAAACTGTCCTCACTAAAACTTTCCTTCTTACTTTAAAGGCGAGCCGCCTTGGCGGCGGGTAGTTTTGTGAAACTTTCGTCTCGCCTTTAATTGCGAGTTGCCTTGGCGGCAAGTAATTTGTTCAAACTTTCCTCACTACTTTAACGGCGAGCTGCCTTGTTGAAACTTTTCTCTGTACTTTAAAGGCGAGCCGCCTTGACAACGAGTAGTTTGTTTACGCCAGGTAATAAGCTAGTTGCACGATAAAGCACAAAGGGGAGGAGCAATATGTGTTAATGCTTGTAAAGTAGGTAATGCTTCGTTATAATGTAGGTGATTGTTTTGACAGAGCTTTTTCGCTAGCCATTGATATGGTAGACTGATTGTAAGGTGTATGAAAACAACGCTATTAATTTTATCCCAAATGTTTTCTTACTAGATATTTCGAACAGCTATCCTCATAATAACGAGGGTTTTTAGGGACTGTTGTTATAAATATTGCAATGGGAATTTAAGGGCTGTTGACTTATACAAATGAAGAATTTTAGAGGTATATACTAAATGCAAAAAATGGTTTTTAGGGAATGATGTTCTTCATGTTAATTGGGTAAAATATCGTTTGTTCACATGTGCCCCCCCCCCTCTCCCCCCCCAGAGACTTTCCTTATCAGACGAAGATGGACCCGAGCCTCCCAGTGGGGAGTGTGGGAAGTGTCAATCAAACTCCGAGTTCGGACGGTGTAGGGATTCTAAACCGGTTGATTTTCCCTATTGAGGGGAGATCTTTTCCCTCTTTAGAGCACGTGCATAAGGCTTCCATTCCTTTCCAGTCTTCCAAAATTTTGGTTTTATTTATTTATTGATTTATTTTTTCAGTGTGTTGAAGAATATAACTGCAATAAAATTTAATGCAAATAATTTTATGATAAAATTTAATAAAGTTATAAAATCACTATTTCATGTAAAATAGTTCTTAACGATGTCTTTGGAAATTGAATGCACAGTAAGAACATTCGGAAATGTCAGAGATTATTTCCAAGTAACATTCCAAGATTTCACGGGATCTACCAGTTGTCCTGAATAAAACAAGTGCAGTGCCCGCCACTAATAAAATCACTGGGTTATAAAATCAGTCGCTTTATGAAATCAAATCTGGAAGAACAGAATCATTACTACATCAAAACATGTTAAAACCATCCTTTAATAAAATCATTAGCGCCATTTTATAAAATTAAGCTATGTTATAAACGCTTTTTCTTGTCTGAATAAAACTTTATAAACTCTCAAATGATTTTGAATCTTACTCATACAGCAATAAGTGAATATTTTAAAAACCTTGTGTTTGAAAAAAATGTACTTCATACATATAAGTTAAATTCGAATTGTGTTTTAATATATGCCGGTTTATAAAATCTGCCGCTTAATGAAACCAAATATTCTCGGAGCAAATGTGATTTTAATAAGAGGCGGGCACTGTATCTCAGAGAAAAGTCTGCATTTATGCAATTCGTAGCTGAAGTGCTTGAAATTGCATTAAAAAAATACTTAAACTGAACTGAAAAACCTTCAGAATAAACATGTTATGTCCATCTGAAAGTGCTCGAAATCGGCGGCAAAGTTACACACAATGCAAAATATCAGAAAATAATTATTTTTATACATAGCATTTTTTTACCAATTTTTTTAAAACGGACTAAAAAAAATCAATTTCTCATTACGGGGCTTGAGTTCTACCAAACTATAAATGGTGTAAAGAAGAGCAATCCGTGAGAAAACTTACATCAACTAATAATATTTCAGTGCAATTAAACAGTCCGTTACATTTTAATGTACCTACGTATTAACTTGTTCTTGTGCCCTGGGGTTTTAGATAATGAGGAATAGTTTTTCAATTTTTAGTCCGTTTTTGAAACACGGTAAATTAAAAACCATTTTCATTTATTTAAATAATTATTTACAACTAATGATTTTCTGGAAACAGCACATCCATAACACCCATATTTTAAACATCAATCTCATATGCTCGATTTGAAAAAATAAATAAGGTTGGTTCGGGTAAGTGGGCCACCCCCCTTAAAACAGAAATGCGCATATGGTTTTTGTACTTTTTTGCACTGATCATGTTATATTTCATCACAATGATTGGTTTTGCATATATTTGAGTTTCATGTTTTTTTTTTTTTTTTTTTTTTTGATCATATAATTTATGTCAAAAAATTATTATTATTATTATTTTTTTTTTTTGCGAGTTCGTTGAGCAACATTTTTTAAAGAAGTGTTTCAATGTTAATTTTTATTATTTTTTCTAGGTTCATCAAGATTTTTTGTAGAGTTTAAGACAAAGTACACATTGCAATATGAATTTTTATGCAAATTATTATTAATAAGTGTTTAAGTGCAGGGGTCCCACTTACCCCCTTGGTTTTTCTCAGTTAGGGTACGTGGGCCCCCTCATAATAATGATGATTCCAAAATGAAAAGCAGTTCTGATGAAGCAATTTCTAAGATGAAATGAAAGATAATGATGCAGACCTAGAAGGAATTGATTCTTTAGCTACTAAAACTGCAAAAGCTGGTAACTATGTATTTGGGAAACTTACATAAAAGAAAGATTTAAAGTATTATGAAGTTCTAACTTTACAATATGATACAAATGGAACAAATGCTGCTAAATTTGATAGAAAGAATAGAAATGGCTACACTTTTTATTTGGTTTGATGTAAGTGATGTTAGAATTATAACTGAGGATTAAATGATAATGTCTCTTCCTCAACAAACTTCAAATAGACGCTGCCATTAAGTGTTTCCATTTTTTTACAACCTATATATTTTTTCTTATTGGACCAAAATTGATCGTAATCGACTCTATTATGTTTGTTCAACACCAATTTATATGTAAAAGCAAAAAATATGCCTAACGGCTTTTAATGAATTTCACGAACACAATTGTTTTGTATTCTGCTTTATAATTTTTTGTCATACACTGCGATGTAAAAGTTGAGCCGTTTTTCTGAGCCGTTTTTTCAATTCCTTCATCCTTAAGAAATATAATTTTTCTTGGACTTTTTGATCGATACGCATGTCTGAATTTGCTCTCCACAAAGTAAAAAACAATGTACTACCGTACTAGAGCCGATTTAAAAGACAAAAAATTAATAAAGTAGGTTCATTTTCAAATTTCAGCTTCCAAACTTTCTCATCTTCTTTACACGAGAACTAAAGAGCTTCTGATATTTTTATTATTTATTCAGCAATCTCTGCGCTTTATAAATGAATAATACAGTCCCGCATTTCCTCCACCAATCACATTTCAAGGGATATTTGCATAAAATCTGACTATTGTCTAAACTTTTGCAACAATGTAAAAAAAATGTCATTTGTAATATCCAAAATTTGATTCCAGTTCTAGTTTTAAGAACTCCAGACATGTATTTGAATTTGGGACCATATTGTGTACTTGCAGTAGAAATTTGAAAGCATTTCGTTGAATAGTTTTCTTTTTATTCACATATTTGCATTTTGTCTAAACTTTTGCATCGCAGTGTACACATTTAAATGTAAGTAGATATCTCGTTAATGGATACATTTATAAAAAAGTATTTACTATTAAAATGTTACATACTTTATCAGGTAGGACATGCAAACCACTTTTTTAGATATGCTACCTTTAAATATAAATAAATGAGGGGTGGCCCACTTACCATTCCTAGGGGTAAGTGAGCCACCCACGTCATTTTTTAAAGAATACGATAGTTAAAAACATTTAAAGCATTTTTCAGGAAATAATGCTGAACTTGTGTTTATTAATAATGTCCAAGATAAAATAAGTCAACAAGTTTAAACTTTTTTTTGCTTTAAAGCTGTTGTATAAGGCTTTAAAAACGAACTGTTCTAAAAATGGGGGCCCACTTACCCTAACCAACCCTAAATTAATTTAAAAAAAAAGACCGAATAAAAGATTTCTGGTAGAGATCTAGAATTATTTGAGAAACGCCTTCCCTAATAATAAAGTGTGTTTAAGTAACATTTACTTCCATTTAAAGTGGAAAGTATGTTATCTTCAAGAATTAAAAAATACTTATTCAAAAAAAGTTATTGAGAAACCTCAAACAAAGGGCATAACTTAGTATTTCATGATAAAATATTAGCAATCTGTGGTTCAAACAGCACATGGCAGTCTACCGATCATGCCGGAGGAAAAATCCCCAAAAATGTCCCTCGTGCAGAACTTTCTCTTCGAGTTGGAGAAAACGGCTTTTGTGTCCTTATCTCTGCTCCTCTCCTTTTGTCCGTTGAGAATCTAATCCGGTCAGTTGAGGGGTCTGAGACATCAGTACCCAGGGGAATTTTGGCGAGAGTTCGGGTGAACACGTGGTAACACGAGCCAGTCAATCTTCTTCCATAAAGGGTCTTCGACTGGCCGTTATCGAACGCGCTATCTTCAACACCGTCACTCATTATGCCTTGAAAATAAGTAAAAGCTGCCGATTTTTATTGACTGTAGTGAAATTTAAAGTACTATTGCTGTCATCCTTTGGAGCGAGATTACTTTTTGCGCATACATTAACCAAAATATTAAACGTGCGATTTTTTGAGATTTTTTTTGTGACATTTTTGCTGATTTTAACCCATTAATGCCTAGTGTCCCTTTATAGGGACGGTCCGAAAAAAGGTCTGAATTTCCCCAAAATGAACATTTCAACCAAATAATAGTGTTCAATTAGTACCTTGTTATTGTTTCAATTCGTTATTAACAGATTGCAGCACATAATCATTATAAAGTGTGTTCTGTAGCAGTTTTAACATGACCTTTATGCACAATCTCAAGAAAAAAGTTAAGTTTTCAAAGTTATTCCTAGCTTCCCAGTTTATGTTAATTGTTGATTTTATTTCTTCGTATAAAATGTCTATTTAAATATTATATCGTAGGCAGAAAAAAATGTTAGTAAAAAAAGTATATACCCTCTGGGGTCTATTGTAACTTTTAAGAGACGATTCTTCTTTCCTTAATAATAAAAAATTACATAATATATTTTTTTTATTTTTCCTGTCCATTAAACACTGTTTGTAACCAGCATACAAAATATCTTTGGGGAAAAAATGTCAGGCATTAATGGGTTAAGGCCTTTTGTAAGATCGTTACAAGAGTCTTCATTTTGGCTCTCTCGGATTTCATCGCTTCTGTTTACTCAAAACAAAAGCGATGAAATCCATACGTTAGCAACCTTGAAAGACCATTTACTTTCAATAGTCCAGTCAATAAACACATCGTGTCGCAACTAATTTAGGGAAAGCTGAATTTTTGCAGGATGTTAGTACATCGAGTGCACACTTAAAAAACACAAAGTCCCGACCTCCACCCCTCTTGCTTTCCCCCCCACCCCCTCCGAAACATTGCGAAAGCACTACTAAGATTATACGTTTTTCGTGTCGAAACTAATTCAGGGAAAGCTGAATTTCTGCAGGATGGTAGTACATAAAGTGTACACTAAGAAAGCACCAAGTCCCGACCTCACCCCCTCTTGCTTTTCCCCCACCCCCTCCGAAACATTGCAAGAGCAGTACTATGGTTATACGCTTTTTGTGTCGCAACTAATTAGGGGAAGGCTTTTGTTTTTTAAAGATGGTAGTATACAAAGTATACACTATAAAAACACAAAGTCCCGACCCCCAACCCTCTTGCTCCCCCCCCCCCCACCGCGAAACATTGCAAGAGCAATACTATTACTATACGCTTTGCGTGTCGCAACTAATTGGGGGAAATCCGATTTGTTTCCAAATGTTAGTATATAAAGTATACACTAAAAAAACACGAAGTTCCAATCCCCACCCCTATTGCGTACGCCCCCCCCCCCATGCCCCCTCCTGCAACACATTGCAAGAGCAGTCCTGTGTTTATACGCTTACATCTCAAAAACTAATCACACAGGGTCGTTCCGTTTTTATTTCACTTCTTACAACATTATAAACCAGTGGTGCCCAGCCTACGGTCCTCGGGCCGCATCAGGCTTTTGAAACTTATCTATGTGACTCGTTGTTTTACGAAATGTTACGACTCTAGGCACCGTTTCTGAAAAACAAGTTGCATTTAGCAAAACGAAAAAGCACTAAGTAATGCTGACAACAATTATTCCTTTATTACCGGTCACCATCTAACATTTCATTCACTTGGTCCGAAATATTATTACAATGCATTCCACTACAGTTTCCACACATAAACGTGCAATCGAACCCAGCTTTACGACAGCTACAGTTTGTAACACACAATGTTTTTTATAATTGCAAGATATTAATAAGAGAAGTTTACTTGGAGCAGGGATAATTGTCATGGGCTTAGAAATCAGTCTATTTCTTGAAGTATATTGCCAACCACTCTTCTGGTAGAAGTTTAAAACCTAACTAAGTTTGAATTTTTGGTGGTAAAGCCTCAAACAATTCTGATGAGTGGCATCTGAAGTTGGTGGAAGTTTTGCTAAATCAAAAGTTGACTTAAGGGACATTTTGGCGATTAGTTGCTTATACTTAAAATATCTGGCTTCATTTAGGGTTTTCTACTGTGATAAATTGTACATATTAAGGATAAAATGTTCTCAACTTTCTACAATTATTTCTTTTGTAATATCTTGTTTTGTGTAAAGCTCAGCCTAAGCTTTAGCCTCAGTTGAAAAACGTATCAAGTCGGCAGCTTTTTTTTCTCCTAGTCCATAGGAAGCCAATGTCGTGTCGCAACCAGTGATTGCATGAGCAATAAGGAGCACGAGGAATAAGAAGTACAGTTAGCTGCTCGACATGTTTATTTATTAGGAAATGTTTATTTGTTTATTGAAAGAGTAAACTTTAGACACTGAAGATAATGGCTTTAAGAAGAAAAGTGTGGCATCATGCTGGGGCGCTAAGGTTACAAGTAAAACAAAGAGATCAGTATCAGTTCTCACAATAGTAGTATTATTATTTTTCACATAATGGCTTGGTTGACAATGACAGTGTCGGAGTCATCCTCTGCAAAAGCCACGTTAAGAGCTTCAGCAACAAACCTTGTTCTAACTCCTTCTATTAATCTCTTCCTGTTTTGAAGGTTTGCTAGAAAATCTTGTTGTGTTTTGCAAACTGTATTTTCATCAAAAACAATTGAAGAGCTTGGTGGATAAAGGGGCTACGTTACATTTTGAAAAATGAACACTCTGGACAATGGTAAGCAATGGATACATGTAAGCAAATGAAACTTTGTAAATCAAAAAGTAGATATCATTAAAACACTTTCACACTAATAGCAAAACCAGAAAGCAAAAAAGCTGCAACAACTGCTACAATAAAACTTCGAATTTTAGTAACTCGCAATTTCTGATTTGTCACATAACCTCTTTATCTCCCAAGCCCTTCAATTGTGTGGGAAAATTTCTTTGATGCTCTTCCTTTTTGTTCTTGTAGTTTTGTTCGAAAACCGCTGTCACTCATTTCTATAATTGCAAAGTATATATTTTAAGTATGATTCTACTATTTCCTTGAAAGTTTTAGACACCAAACCTTTGCATGTAACAAATATCCCCTGTATATTACAAAAAACAGCTTTATTTGCCTCAAAGGTCTCCTAGACAATCCCATCTTCAAATAATTTCACAACTTATTTTATAAATTGATAGGAGTGAAATAATACACGAAACAACACGGTAACGTCATTTGTTTTCGAAGAACACGCATTTAGCGAATGTACTATTCTTGTAAGGTGTTTGAATGGAGGGAGGGGGTAATAAGGATGGGAGTCGGGACTTGTGTGTTTTTAGTATATACTTTATGTATTAACATCTCTTAAAAATTCAGAAACTTTTTCAGAAATGAACATCCCCGAAATGTAACATTTTGAAAAACAACGGATCACATGGATCTGTTTTGCGGACCGAATGTGGCCCGCGGGACACAGGTTGAGCATCACATGTTTGTAATATAGTAAGAAGTGGAATAAAAGAAGAAACACCCCAATAACAGCATTAGTTTTCGAGCTGTAAGCATATAATCATAGTACTGCTCTTACAATGTATCGGAGGTGGTGGAGGTGGGTGGGGTGGGAGAAAGAGGGTTGGGGGTCGGGACTTTGCGTTTTCATAGTGTATACTTTGTATACCAACATCTTGAAACAAAAAATCAGCCTTACCCTAATTAGTTGAGTCACGAAAAGCGTTTAACCATAGTACTGCTCTTGTAATGTTTCGGAGAGGGTGGGGGAAAAGCAAGAGGGGTGGAGGTCGGGACTTGGTGCTTTTTTAGTGTACACTTTATGTACTAACATCCTTCAAAAATTCAGCTTTCCCTAAATTAGTTTCGACACGAAAAGCGTATAATCATAGTAGTGTTTTTGCAATGTTTCGGAGGGGGTGGGGGGAAAGCAAGAGGGGTGGAGGTCGGGACTTTGTGTTTTTTTAGTGTACACTCGATGTACTAACATCCTGCAAAAATTCAGCTTTCCCTAAATTAGTTGCGACAACGCCATTTTTTTTACCT
This sequence comes from Uloborus plumipes, assembly GCA_038373865.1. Classification (NCBI taxonomy): domain Eukaryota; kingdom Metazoa; phylum Arthropoda; class Arachnida; order Araneae; family Uloboridae; genus Uloborus; species Uloborus plumipes. The sequence continues at coordinate 105,410 of JAXGGA010001929.1, forward strand.
TCATTGACTGGACGAGAAACTATTATTCATGAAAAACGTAATTTCTGACAGAATTTCTTATTTAACGACAAAGAAAGAACTATTTATTCGATCAAGTACATGCTTGAACAAATGTAATCCCTGCAATATTTGCATTCAGTATCGTATACAAATATTTCATTGCAGTTTCCATAGTTACATCAGTTGACTTTAATCCATGTTAGTGACATCATTTTAAAGTGGTTTTCGGTTTACTTTTCACTTAAACGTTTTAAAGTGTTATCCTATGAGTTATTAGTAACAACTAAAAGTAATAGTTTTTCAAGAGTGTTGAAATTTATTAAAGCATAATTTAACAGCGGTTGATAAGCAGGAATCTTGAATTGATTTTCTATAAATGGTTAAAAAAAGGCAATATTTCATGCTAAGAAATTAAGTTTTTTTTTAATCACAGCTTCTCGGAAGTTTTCTTATAAATGCCTTGTTTTGACGTTGATTACATTTCGAAAAATGTTGAAATGAATTTTTTCTTTTTTGCTTTTGATTTTTCTCATTCTTTGTCGTATTTTATAAAGAATTTTTTCCATTTCGTACTAATACTTTCCGGTTGTTTGGCTTTTATTTTTATCAATAGCTGCTTGGCCCGGCGTTGCAGAGGCTACCTCTGAATAAAACAATTAACAAAACTTGAATATTTAAAAGACTGACCGTCTTACTAATATTTTTCCAAAGGCTCTTTTATTTTTGCGTTTAACCGTGTCATTTTTTACTATATATTTATCATATACATATCACAGCGTGATGTAATTAAAATAGTTTTTTAATAGATTGGTGTCTTATTAACACTGGTGAAACCGCGGGGCAGCTATGCCTTAATAAAGGTTTTCAGGTAACTCATCCATTATAATGTAAACAATTTCTCATTTTTTGTTTAAGTTTTGTGAAATTTTTGTTCCGTGTAGCCTGTGCAACGCCGGACCACGCAGCTTGTTCAAACTAATAAAGATTGAAAAATTACGAATCTATTGGTACCTAGTTCGACTTTTAGTTCATTGGCGTTAAGGGGAAAGAAGCAGGATATTAAAAATACTACGTACGGGCAATTCCATTTCGAAATAAGGCGAGAGACATAAAAATGAAAGTCATATGAAGAAAAAACTGCGCTACTTTTCTAGAGTCTTGGAATGTATAGCATACTAAAAAGCAAAACAGTGTGCTTAATGTTCACATTTTGTGAAGAAATTTGCTTGATATGTGAACGGCGAAAAAAATATATATATATAAACGAAATAATTTGACCTTATTTCAATCTCTGATAGATAAAGAGCTAATGAGATACGATGAATTATCGATTGGTTTTACATTATACCAATGTTTGAACTAAATTAAAAAGGATACTAAAATATCTTTACGCATTATTAATTGATTAAATGCATTTTTTGAAAATTCCATTAAATTTTGATCTGTTACACAAATTCATCATTTTTTTTTCCGGAAAAAAATTCTTATTGGATTTATCTTTTCTTCTCAATTTTCTAACTTCATAGACACCCGATTGATATAGTAACCAAACAGAAAAAAAAATGTATACATTAAAGGGCTTTTCAAGACTTCAGCCACACCTAATGAAGAAACGAACTGCCTATTAAGAAAAATAATCTTTGAAATCTTTACATCAGCTCAATATTTCATGTATATTGGACACATACTTAATGTCCTTCAATGCTATAAATAGGTCTGAATTATTACACAAGTGCAAGGAATGCCAATTATCACAAGTTTTAGTAAAAATAGACAGTAAATAAATAGATTTTTATCTAAATGCGAGGCATCCAGAGCTGTAGTAGAACAAGTCAATTTCGACTTAATCCACTTTTGCTCCAGACGCCTCACTTATGAACGTGACGTGTCTTTGACAAAATCTACAACATTCAACGCTAAAGTGGATCAAGTCGCTGTGGACTTGGTTCACTTCAGCTCTGAAAATAAACTGAATAGCAACTCAAAGATTTGAAACATCAAAGGCGTGCAAACAATACGAATCTCTCTGGCTCAGTAGAAGTCTTACATATCATACGAGACCAGTTTCCCTAGACCAGATTACCTTTTTAAGAGCAAGAATCTGAGAAACTGTCACGCCTAGCATTATGAGGTGATTCATGACCTCTTAGATTTTCTCCCAAAAATTACCAAATGTTTATTATCTTATTGAAAGACCAAATCCAGAATGTTTTGCTCTAAAGTTGAGTTGTTTAGTGTTTATAGACCCCTAAAGTTGAAGGTGCGGCATCAAAAATTAAGCGGATTTTCAAGACATAGAAGTTGCTGTGAGCCAAAACTCTTACCAAGAACTGTTGAACTTCAACTTTCTTTTTGTATATGGAATGTAGAAGGTTGAAACTTTACAAAATGAATGTTAAATTTGTGGCAAGTTGTTGCCGTAAGGTCAGTGAAGGCCCTCAAAACAAGGCATTTTTAAAGTTTTTTAGCGTTTTTGAGGTCCAAAAACAGCTTGTACATTTCAGTTGCCACGGCAAAAGTAGTGTCGTTTGAAAGACCAGTGTAAGCACTTTAAAATAATGTATAAATAACCGAGGAAAGTTCAACGTGCTTTTAGTTGCGTAAGGCCGAAATATGAAAAATGTCATATTTTACCGATATTCAAACGGTCATAACTTCCTCTGCCAACAACACATTGAAAATTTTTTTTGTCTTAACAAAACAGTTGAGTCCTTTGAGGCGAAATGTTAAAAAATTTTTTTACAAAACATGTATTTTTTCCTGTGCATGTAAAATTAAAATAATGTGTTTATGAAAAATTAAAATTTCACTTTGGAAAATTTTGTTTTGTTCTATTAAAAGCTATTGTACCTTTTTTCGCAAAGTTTAACCCTACACTGCATGATTTCTTATTTTTCTTTATAAAGAAAATACATGTTTTTCAATGAAATAAGAAAACATGGAAAAATATTTCTTTTTAATTTAACTCCAAATTTCTACTACTTTTAAATTAAAATTAGTTGTTTATTGAGTTACTTCATGAATACATTCTGCTGGTCAGAAGAAGAATAAATTTTCCACGTATCCAACTGGCAACTCTATGCAGGGTAGGGTTAAAGTTCAAAAAAGTGAATTCTATTTTTTCCCCAGTAAAAATTAAATTTTTTAAAATCTCGCAACATTTTGAACTTCCCGAATATTTTTAGACGGAAATTTACGTGTATAAAATAATAATTTAAAGGTTTAAAGAGAAGTTTTACTTGAAATAAATAAAAAAAAAACCATTAAGGATACTTAGTTTGTGTATTTATTGAATTAGGAAAGTAAATTGTGACACGTATTTACCATTTAAAAGCAATAAATGTATAAATAATTTCAAATTCTTGTATTCATGATTCCTAAGCGTTTAACCTTGCCTCAGTTTATACACTCTAAATAAGTGGTAACATGTTTTGCTTATTTGGAAGTTTAAATATGTTTATAGACAATAAACGCATGTAATTCCGATGGTGTCTGCAAAACTGCTGGTTTTTTTCAATAGATGGCACCACGGTTTTGATACGTATTTAATTTACTTTGAACATTAAACTACTAGTCCGTGGAGTTAGTGCAAACATATTTCACTTCCGGATACCAGTCTGAAATTTTATGTGGGGTTAAATTCACATAGGAGGACAAAAAAACGCCGGGAGACACTTGATCGGAGGTCAAGGTCATTCCGTGATGACGTCATCAAAATGGCCGCTTTTACAGGTAAATACGCTCGTTTAACTGCTTAAAACTCCATCATAGATTGAAATATTGCAGAACTCAAATACATCATCTGAAAGCTCTTTAAAAGAGCTATTTAGAAAGATTTAATTTTTCTTTCTAAGGTCAAGGGCCCACCTGTGATGACGTCATCAAAATGGCCGCTTTTACTTGTAAATACGTTTGTTTAACTCCCCCTAAAACTCCATCATAGATTCAAATATTGCAAAACTCAAATATATCATCTGAAAGCTCTTTAAAAGAGCTATTTAGAAAGATTTAATTTTTCTTTCTAAGGTCAAGGGCCCACCTGTGATGACGTCATCAAAATGGCCGCTTTTACTTGTAAATACGTTTGTTTAACTCCCCCTAAAACTCCATCATAGATTCAAATATTGCAAAACTCAAATATATCATCTAAAAGCTCTTTAAAAGAGCTATCTAGAAAGATTTAATTTTTCTTTCTAATTTTAAGGGCCCACCTGTGATGACGTCATCAAAATGACCGCTTTTACAGGTAAATACGTTTGTTTATCTCCCCCTAAAAGTCCATCATAGATTTAATTATTGCAAAACTCAAATATATCATCTGAAATCTCTTTAAAAGAGCTATTTAGAAAGATTTAATATTTCTTTCTGAGGTCAAGGTCCCACCTGTGATGACGTCATCAAAATGGCCTCAAATGAGTTTTAGGGGGAGTTAAACAAACGTATTTACCTGTAAAAGCGGCCATTTTGATGACGTCAGTACAGGTGGGACCTTGACCTCAGAAAGAAAAATTAAATCTTTCTAAATAGCTCTTTTAAAGAGCTTCCAGATGATACATTTGAGTTTTGCAGTATTTGAATCTATGATTGAGTTTTAAGCAGTTAAACGAACGTATTTACTTGTAAAAGCGGCCATTTTTATGACGTCATCACAGGTGAGCCCTTGACCTCAGAAAGAAAAATTAAATCTTTATAAATAGATCTTTTAAAGCGCTTTCAGATGATATAGTTGAGTTTTGAAAGATTTAAATCTATGATGGAGTTTTAGGGGGAGTTAAACAAAAGTATTTACCTGTAAAAGCGGCCATTTTGATGACGTCATTACAGGTGGGCCCTTGACCTCAGAAAGAAAAATTAAATATTTCTAAACAGCTCTTTTAAAGAGCTTTCAGATGATACATTTGAGTTTTGCAATATTTTAATCTATGATGGAGTTTTAAGCAATTAAACGAACGTATTACCTGTAAAAGCGGCCATCTTGATGACGTCATCACGGAAGTTCATGACCTCTGATCAAGTGTCTCCCGGCGGTTTTTTGTTCTTATATATGTACCTAAGCTCTGTACCTGTACTAAATTTCACACTGGTATCCGGAAGTGAAATATTTCGTATAATATTTTTTGTAGCTAACTCCACAGACTATACTGGATGAAATTGAGGATAAGATATTGAAGAAAATTTTACCAGTAAAAATATTACTTGTAGATTGGGTAATGAACTACATACTTGCTTAAAGAAGTTAAATTTTCAAGCACGAATAGATTTTGGTTTTTTATGGATCTGAAAACCAAAACGTAATTTTTAATGAAAATCAGTACATCAGTTCTTCATGCTTCGGACCTTTTAGTACCATTTCTGAGAAAAGCAGTACTAATTTTAAAAAAAAGAGGAAAGAAGAGGAGAAAAAAAAAGTTTTTTCTTTGATTGAAAGGAAAAGGTTTTTTTCAGAAAACCAAGCTCGTATTCTATTAAGTGGGATATTACATTATCCGGGATCAAAATGGCAAATGACAAAGTTTTGGGACATTGAAAATTTATTACGTTGAGCGAGATATTATCCTTACCAATACTCTGACAAGTAAGCTCGACTGTGTATGTACGTTTAAAAAATATATATAGTATATATTTTTCCTCCCTAGCAATTCCTATGTCTCCAACTTTTGTCTGTGAAATTAACATCAATCGCTAATGTCATGCAATACATCGCCAACTCAGCTATTTCGATCCACGGACAGTTGTTTCGAGCTTATTGTGCTCTCATCAGCATGGAATACGAAAGTAGGCGAGTTGGAGGCAAAAATTCTCTTATAAAGCAAGGAGAGCCAAAAAAACTGGTAGCTAATGTAAAATTAGAATACCAGCGAGTGACCGCACTAGGTACGGTTCAACTCGTAAATTTTTTAGGCAGAGCTGCTTTATACGCTAATGTCATCTTTTGGAGAGCTGTAGAAAACGCGACCGAAACCGAAGGCAGAAACCGAAAATCCGGGTACTTTCCATAGGAACACTATTTAATCCATTTTACGTTTCTGCTTTATTTTTCTGCTTTACGTTAATGTGGAGCAGGGCCCTAACTCTGTAAATGTGTTTTCTTGTTGGGGATACTGCGGCAGCAGTGTAGCGACAACAAAGGAAGTTGTTGGGCCAAAGCTTCTCTTCCTGTAGTTCAGAGTCTTCCATATAATAGCAATATCTGTAAGCTCGAATCCGCAGTATTTTCAGGTTTTGTAAATTCGTTTCTTGGGGATATTATTGAAGATAGATCATTGATTTGTGAAGGGCCATCTATTAAAATAGGGTCGAGCTTAAAATTATTCAGATCTTTATAAAATATGAAAAGTGGAAAAACTGTGCTCAGAAACCTCCTCATGTGCAATAAACAATGCAGACATTTAAGTTAGATAAGTTCAAAATGTGAGGAATTAGTTATTTTTCTTACAACAGATTAAAAAGCAACCTATTTGCTTTAATACTGTTTACAATATGTCATCTTGACTTTTCAAAAGTTTTGTCAGGCTTCAAACATCAAAAGAGAATATAAATTGCTGTCGACTCATTGCTTTGTCTCACTGCACCCAATTCTCCCCTAGATAATATCAATATACACAATCAGGTTAAAAGCTTAAGAAGTTTTACACTAACAATAATCAAGCTGCGATCCGTAGGTCACTTGTGTCATGCTGAATATAGTACAAATGTAATCGAAAAAAATTGGAATGAAAAGTCATGCAAAGAATTTAATTTCGCTCTGAATGTCTGTAAATACAAGTAAAGATACAATTTACATCAAAATTTAATCTTAGAAAAATTGGAAAAAATGTAAAACTTAGTAGTTTTCCATTTACCTCAGAGTTAAGGAGTGAACGAAAGCACCAGAAGTACGCATCGAAAATATCAGGGAAGGTGAAGTTCACAGCTTAATATATTAAGTAATTTTTCTTATGATAAGTAAAAACAGCATAAATCATGGACTTAGAATTTGTAGAACCGCCAGAGAGAAAAATGTAAGATCACTAAACGTTTAAATGTAACGTTTTTCACGGTATCATCGTCAAACAGTGCTGACACCTATATTTCATTTCATTTCACCCTCCAGGGTTCCCCGTACCTACCAGCTTAGTGGTTTAACCGGGATAGGGCCCTGAAGAGCGCTCTGTTCTTAATTTTGAACCAGAACCTAGGGTCGAGCAAACCATAGGCCCTAGCACCCCCAGAGGTATCGTTTCACTTGGAGGACTTTACAAAAGGGAGGGCCGAAAATGACTTTTTTTTATTTATTTCAATGATGGGTACTGCGGAAAATCTGCCATTGGGGAAGGAAAGTGCACAGAAAAAGTTGGAAATGTTTTGTTCAATTTCTCGATCTGCCGCAATCGCGTTGAAGTTTGGAAAAAAATTAGCTTTTTCGAGATTTTTAGCAAATTATTTTTAAAATAATGTCTTCTATTTTCGATAACGGGAAGGGCGGCAAAGATGCCTTTGGGGCATAGAAATCCCATAAAAATTTTGAGGTTTGTGGTATAATTCCTTCTTTTTCCGGAAATGCGTAAAAGATTTGACGATTTTCTGTTTTTTATACCTTTTTAATATATTTTGACAAAAAGTTAAAAATGCTGTTTTCGAGGCATTTGTTTTAAAATAATTGCATTGTTTGTCATACATGATTCATTTTTAGTTGCTAGGTGCAAAAAACTTTTTTAAAATATTTTTTTAAAAATCTCAAAAAACTGCATTTTTTCCAAATTTCAACGCGATTGCGGCAGATAAAGAAATTGACCAAATAATTTCAATTTTTTTCTGTGCACTTTGCTCCTCCAATGGCACATTTTCCGCATTGCCTATCATCGAAATAAAAACAAAGTCATTTTCGGCCCACCCTACTATACAATTGTTTGCAGGACACGCGAAACTCTCAGAATATCTTCTATAAGTTAGATAGTCTCCAAACTCACCAAAAGTATAGTTTAAAAATTAAATGTTTCAATAGAGTTTGTTTCCATCCACCGCATGTTTTCTTTTAGCTCAACTGGCCCCAGTTACGCTGGCAAAATGACGTCAAAAGGTTACTTAGATTATTAAATCCAAAGCTCAGGATCAAGGTTTTCATGCCGGACAAAGTTCATTTTATGCTTTTTCCGTTTTTCACGCTTTTGGAGAAAACATTTCCTTTGAATTTTTTAGAAGTTAAAACAGCAGGTACTGTCCACGAATTTTAGAGTTACATAAATACACTAGTCAGTGATCCTTTTTGTACAAGAAAGAATTCAGCTTTTAACATGCAGAGGAAGTAGTGTTCAAAAAAGAGGGGTCTTTTTAAGCAGAGAGTTGACGAAGTTTTTTTTTTTTTAATTTCTGCCCGTCAACTGAATAAAAACTTCTAATTATCAAAATTAAAAGAAATCTCAAAGATGATAACTGTTTTTTATAAATGGTATGCTACTTATAATTTCTAAAGGACATTTCTGTTTATCTTTTATGTTTTAGAAAATATTTCAAGCTATTCCGATAAATCAAACCACGTTTCCATCGATGATATCATCGTGAATCATGAGACTCGCTGAATACCAATCATAAAGCTAATAAAAAAGTCAATTAGTAAATAAGTTTTCAATTTTAATATTTATATATATGCAAGAAACAAAGGATCTCCAAATGGTAAAGCAAATAAGTTTTCAATTTTAATATTTATATATATGCAAAAAACGAAGGGTCTCCAAATGGTAAATTTTGTTATTACATTTGATTCGAAGAATTTTAAAGTAGGACTTTAACATCGCTGTTAATTCGGAATGACCACTTTTTTCAACACACTAAATTTTCAGGAGACGCCTTTATTACGTATCTTTTACGCGGAGATGGGATATTGAAAAAAATAAAATTTCATTTTTTAAGGAGAAAAAAAAACCGCATTAAACATTATTAACATTTATAATGACTGTTCTTTCAGCTGTCTTAAAAAAGAGTAAGATTATGCGAACTAAATCTTCTAAGGAAAGATGTTAACAAAGTGCGAAAAGTTTAAATTTTTTACATGTTTATTATGGGTACAGAATAAAAAAAATCCTCGATAGCTGAAATGAAAGTGGATTAAAATTTCATATTGAGTAGAGAAAAGGAAAAAAAAAATATGTGCTTTCAAAACAGCTTTGAAAAAAAAGAAGGAAAAGCTGGCTAAAATTCTATTTTTCCTTTAAAAGATGAAGTTTGTTTAGATTTAATGAAGCTTACATTCAACTGCCTGTCAGCTCAAAAATAAGCTTTCGAAATTTATTTGTGATGGGAAAAAATTCTGAATTTTTTCGTTCATTGCTATTTCGATAATATTTTGCGTCATGTAATGATCAGATGATTAAAGGTGAAGGTAAGTATCTTTTTTTTTTCTAAATGTGTAATTTATTAAGTATATATATATATTTATATAGTTTTTTTTTTTTTTTTTGAAACACGAAATAACTGCATAAACACAAAATAATTTAATGCCCAATAAAAATATTTTTGAAAAAAAAAATCAAACCGACTTCATAACTTTAGTTGAAATTTCTCTAAAAAGAAAAAAAAAACTTTTTTATTTGAACACCAACAATACTACTTTTAAACATAAGTTTTGAAGTCGGCGCAAAAACAATGCATAGAATTATACGCAAACAATTCAACTACAAATATAAATTTTAATGGGTACAGGTTATTTAATAGTATTCACATTGATAACTACTTGTTTGTGTAATGGTACAAATATTCTATTCTTAATTTTCAACGGTTTCTCTGAAAAATGTCGGCAAAATACGATTACTGTCTAAAATTTTTTCGTGCGACCACCGAGACATCTGCGCACGCGCCAAGTCTCTTCGGATTTTCTCGAAATAGGGGGGAAAAGCAACGAGGAAGTAGTAAGCGAACAAAAGCTGAAGGCATCGGGTAGTGCGCATCCTAAACCTATCTCCCTTTTTTCAGATGGAAGCGTCCGTGGCTCTCAGGCGTACAATACGCACACAGACAGTAAACATTTTACCTATCTTTTTCGCACCGACTTCAAAAACCATGATTAAAAGTACTATCGAAAGTATTCAAAGAATAAAATTATTTTTTACTTTTTGAAGCAATTGCCGATTGAAGTTCCAAAAAGCCGATTCTTTCTTTTTCAAAAATATTTTTATTTCATTCTTTCTAGTGTAAATGTACTTCACAAAACGTGATGTTTTTATTCCAAAAAATCACCATATTTTCTCAAGTGAATGCTTCATAAAATAGTCTATCTAAAAAAAACCTATCAACACGTCTAAATTATAAACCATTGACACTAAAAACTAATCTTTGTTACTCCCTGGTTGCCATCAATATTTGATGGAAGAGTTAACGTAATTGTTTTATTAATTAGTCATCATTCTTTATTGAACAGCTATAGTATAATATTATTTCTGGGTGAGCTGCTATTTTCTTGATTATATTTAGATTTTACAAATTTAATGCCTGTTGAATGAATGGTTTAGCGCAAGCGGTCATGTGTTATTTAAATAATTTTAAAGAAATCTTACTTTTTAAAGCAATATGCATATATACATTATACATTAATGTATATATACATTAATGAGACCATTTTGTTCTTGTTGTCATCAAAGTATTTCTCAAGATCGCGCTTATATTTCTTTGAAAGCGAGTTCTTACTCATAACTTTATTCTAGTTTTGTGTGTGTTCGCTCGCGAGCGCGCGCAACAGTTTCAGCTAGTAATGTACTTTCCTGAACATATTCTGTAGAAATACTTTCTTTCATTAGGTTTTATCTACATATTGATGTAGATAATTAATACTGACACCACACACACACAAAAAGATTGGCTTTCCGTTGGTTTCAAAAACGTTTTCAAAACATTTTTACAGAAACTGTTTTTTACAGCTCTGATGATGATTAGCTACAGTTTCTTTGTTTTGAATTTAAAAGTGTTTAACAAGAAATCTCTTTTATTTTAACATTTCAAAAATAACAAGTGAAATTTTTAGAACTGTACTTTCCATTCTGTTGACGAATATTTCTTTTTAACTTCTCGTGTATCAGGAAAAAAAAATCCTTAAAATTCTGCATTTAAGTGTTTTAAAGTATTTTCCATACATGCATCATTGCATTCAATGAGAAAATTTTAATCTCTTGTTTCTAAAAAATAACGGTGTTTGACAATAAAAACTTCGCTAAATTATCTAAAATTATCTAAATTATTAATGAAACCTTTTTCACTCCAATAATTACTATGAAGAGTAACACATAGAAAAAGGTTTTTTTCCTCTACACATGAGCTTTGAAGTCTGAATGAAAATTTTTATTAAAATTTGAATACATTTTTTTGTTGCTTATATGTTAGCGGTAATTAAAAATATACAATTTATAACGGAGAAAGCTCAAGGCCTTACTTACTTACATTTGATTAGTTTAATAGCTTTGTGGACACATTAAGTGGAATCCCACTTTTTATGTTTATTTTTCAATATGATTTTCGTATTATCTAGTGGTGGTGACGGGGGGTGGTGGGAGGTATCATTATAACTTATTTTCGGAAAATATTAACTCTCTTTCTTTGTGCAAATTTTTTTTGAGTTAAAATTAAAAGATAAATTTTTAATTAAAATTTTGAAGGAAGTTTTAAAATGTTGAAAGTTTCAATATTGGCATTGTTAATTAGGAACTAAAAAGAACTTTTAGAGAAAAAAATGTGAGTTGAAAAAACATCGTGTTAGAAGATTATAATCGTATCTCACTCTAGAAAAGAAACAACATTTTGAAATTGAATACCCAGCTCCTTCAAAAAGAGTTTCACTTTAAATCAACCTGCAATTTCATAAATAAAATATCTTAAACAATCAATAAAAGAGATTATACAAAAATTTAAGCTATTTAAGTTCACTTTCTTTTTGGAGACTGCTAAAAGGCCTGTAATTAATTTCCAAGCAGCATAGAGACATAAAACTACGTATTGCACTGGTATAAACTCAAAAGCTATCCAAGTAAAAAAAGTTAACCCATATTAATTCGAGATGACATAAATGAATACCGTAAAATGGGGTGAATCGGAACACTTTTCAGCTTTGATTGTAAAAAAATCAGTTAAAAGATTTTTTTTTAATTTGATTTTTTAGGTAAAAACTTCGGTCTTGCTTTACTTTTGATATTTCAAGCAAAGACAAAACATTTTGAATAATTATTATTAAAATATATAGGAAATTATGGGTGTTCCGAATCACCCCGCTGATAGGGGTCAATCGGAACACATGTTAAAATTTTTATTTTTTTCGATTCAACCTGTAATAGGGCTTACAAACATGAGTAATATTGATGGAGGAGAATAAGAACAGATAATTACTGTCAAATAAATGTATAATTTCAATACCAGTAAACGCTTATAATTTGTCAAAATTCAAAATAATTTTGAACTTATGAAAAATGAAAAGTAATTTTAAGAAATGCTTTTGAATTGAAATACAAAGATTTAACATGAATGGAAGTCAATCATGTCGTCCACAAATCTGTACCTCAGAACCAGACTAACGTAAGTCCATTTTCGCCATTTTTCAGTAGAGGGGAAAAACGATGTATTCGACAATCGTTTTTCCCCTCTACCGAAAAATGACGAAAATGGACTTACGTCAGTCTGGTTCTGAGGTACAGAAATATGTACTTGTCCTTAAAACTAGCAATCGTGACTTGTCTTAAGTTTTTTCATAACATCTCCTGGGATGAACTCTGCCTTTTCTTTAGTTTCTTGAACTCTCTGGGTTTCGGGGATTGTCCTGAAAGATTTTTTCGCTTATTCATCACTGTCCGTGTGCTGGACTTTAATACATAAAGTCTATGTGACTTTCCCCCTCGTATTTTAAGTAAAAAGAAGTCTCCTGGAGAAAAAATCTTTTGAAATCTGCAACTTTTTGTCATTCTAAGATCTAGTTGCTCACGAGAAGGGATAAACAGTAATAAATCCTTGTCCTTGTCTTGATTAGAAGAATTGGGGGGTTAGAATCTTGATTTTTTAAACAGTTTCCTTCAAATAAGTTTGAATTGGAACAACAGAACTAAGTGTTCCGATTCACCCCGCAATTTTTTTTCCTATGTCATTTTTCCGAATTCTTCATTTTTATGACACAATTTATAAAAAAATGTAAATTCTGATGTGGTATTCTGTTGTTCAGATACATGTATAATTGAAACATACCACTCTTAGTTTTTAAATATAAGAAGATTTTTTCTTGCATATGAAGTTTTGCAGTCTATGAAAATGTGATGTTTTCTAGGATTCCACGTGCAGCCCTCCTTAGAAGCCAGTAGCGTTGCCAGATTGACAAAAATAATTTTTTCCAACTTTCTATGATCTTACCTTTCTATAAAAAAAAATAATGGCGAAAAATATCCAATAGTATATTTATGAAGAATTTCTTTGTACGGTCGGGAAGTTTTGTTCCGATTGACCCCGCTGTTCCTATACACCCCATTTTACGGTATGGTGTTAAATTTTTAAATTAGCTCTCACCTCCTCGGCTGGTAGGAATTAGTTTAATGACAAGGGAAAACTTTCAATGATACTTTTCCTACCAAACAACTAATCCAACAGAGTATACAACAACTACATCAAAAACTGGATAAATCCGCCGAGCCATAGTTGGTACAAGAGCGATCGCCCAGGAGGCTGTCTAGCTATCAATATCAACAAGCAGTACCAAACAGCCATCACAAGACTCCGCAGTGGACACATCCCTCAGGTATTCCACTGGAGTAAAAGACTATTCCCTGTGTAAAAATTGTATCACTGCGCAGGCTTCTCCAGACCACATTCTATCTTGACTGGGTCTATCCACTGAAGACTTAAGGGATAGACCAGGTCTAGTCATTGACTTTTTGAAGGTGAAAGATTTGTTGGACTTGAGCTAGCTCTGCTAGATCCCGGGGATTTGAAAGAAGAAGAAGACAACAACATCAACAGTTAATCTGTCATTGAAAATACATTCTTTTTGGACTCGCATCTATCCAGCTTTCGAAGCAACTGTGGCGCTGTGAGTGATGAGCACGGGCAGCGCTTCCATCAAGACAATTCTGTATCTCGGAACCAGACTTACCTAAGTCAAAAAAAGCCTTTTTTTTTTCTTTATTACTGCATTGCATGTAGAATCTTATTCCGAATCGATCCATGAGAACGTTGCTCCAAAAAAAAACCCCAAAGTTCCATTCTTTGTATGCATCAGACAAACGTTTTCGCGCTCTCCTGAAAAGTAACGAAAATTGACTTACGTTAGTCTTGCTCTCAGGAACAGATTTGAGCAATGGAATGAAGCTATTAAAGGGGAAGTGTAACATAAAAGAAAGTTATCTTTTACTGCACATTTAATCTAGTTATAAAAGCTGCTGGAATACGAAAGACCTTGTTTTCTAGTGGTTGACTAAATGCGCTTTTTCTTTCTAAGTGCTACTAAAAATTATACTTCACAAAACTAGTAGATACTTAAAGAATAAGTACAGTTAATTTAAAAATTTCTGCTAACGGTATGCACTTGCTCGTCTACATTACTTCTTGGTCAGTTTAGAAAACTGCAATAATCGCATGACATTTATTTCGCTTTCAATATTCACTAACAACATTTTAAAAAGTAAAGGAGAAAATTCTATTGCGATCACGATAATTTTTATTTTCACTTGCTAACTGCATGCAACTAACGAAAACACTATCATAGTGACGTGTTAACTACTCCTTCGCTTTTCGATAGTACAATGCACGCGTTGAAGCAATTTTCCTTTTTTAAGTACGTATGCATATTCTAAATTAAGAACACTGCTATGTCGTGGACAAATTTGCTTATAAAAAAATAAGTATCTGTTTTTCTCATTTCTAAGCACATAATCCTTAACAATACTACAATATTTTAAAATATAACAATTTCAAAAAAAAAAGAACTATGATTTCCTTATAATTAAAATAAGGAAAAGCAACGTTTTATCACACGAAATTTGCAAAAATCTGCAGACACGTGTTTTGGGGTTACCAGGAACCCCTTTTTTAAATGCAACGAAGTGTGAGCTTTTGGATGAAAAATCATCCAAGAAAAAGATACTTGGGATAAAGCGTTGGTTTTCCTATTTTACTTTTCAAGCACTAACTTACTTTTCAATTCTTAATTATAATTGTTTTTTTTTTCCTTCTAAGTACTTTACGTATATAATGTTTTATTTTCTCCATAAAAAATTTGTTCATACTTTATTTTGCACAAACCACTTTTGAAATTTTGATCTTTATTAAATCAAAATTTTACTAAAATTTTAGTGGTTTGGCTAGGCAACTGGCGAACACTTGCGAAACCCCCTTCAAATTTTCAGGAAACCCTAACTTGCAGACTTCTGCTTTAATGTATTTCCCCTAAAGTGTAACGAGCATGCAAAGCATAACCATTCTGCTCTTAAACTTCTTCCACTTTTTTTTAAAACTTACTTAATTTTGTTCTCTTCTGCATCAAAATGGAACGCATAAATCTGAGTTTAGCTAGAGTAGTTTCGTTTCCCCCAAGAGCTTTAGAAACTCGTTGATGTAGTTTTTAAATCAAAGTAAAGAACATTTTAGGCGCATAAAGCATCAACATTTACGTCCCACACGAAGTGTGCGCAGTTAAAATAAAATGTCACAGCTTCATTTATTTTGCAAAAGTGCACTTTTGGAAAGTTTAAAGTATGAGATGGGATTTTCTCGGCTTGTGTTAGAGCTAAGGTGGAAGTTATAATAACAATATCAAGTTAAAAAAATGGGAATAATATATTTTGCAAATATTAAAAGCGGTTTATGAGTTTCGAGAAAATCTTAAGTTTCATGCAAAAAAAGAAGCTTCCCAGTTTATAAATGCTAATTTTTTCTTTCTATTTGAAGCGGCAAGATGAAACTAATATTTTATTCTCAAATTCTTTATAGCTGTTTTACACTATTAATGATAATATTAATAATTCTTTCTTGCTTCTGATTTGTATAAAAAACACGAAATAATGCGAATAATATTGTTATTTTTACCATCCATTATTTTGACCCATTCATTTTTTACCATTCATTTTTTAGTCACGATGATACATATTCTGCTTTTCACATTAAAATCTGGCTTATTTGGGACACTCTGTCCGAAAAGGCTCAGGCACAATTCTTTGTTTTTTTTATGTATTCCGATTCAGTTGTTCATCTACTTATGCTGTCACGTGCTGTTTTCGACCCAAGTTGAAGTTTTGTAGGATTAAGGGGCGAATCGTCAGTCTGCGCCGTTTTTTCAATTCCTTCATCCTTAAGAAATATAATTTTTCTTAGACTTTTTGATCGATATGCTTGTCTGAATTTGCTCTATACAAAGGAAAAAACAATGTACTACCATACTAGAGCCGATTTAAAAGACAAAAAATTAATAAAATAGATTCAGTTTCAATTTTCGGCTTCCAAACTTTGGCATCTTCTTTATACGAGAGCTAAAAAGCTTTTGAGATTTTGATTATTTATTCAGCAATCTCTGCATTTTATAAATGAATAATACAGTCCCGCATTTCCTCCACCAATCACATTTCAAGGGATATTTGCATAAAATCTGACTATTGTCTAAACTTTTGCAACAATGTAAAAAAAATGTCTTTTGTAATATCCAAACTTTGATTCCAGTTATAGTTTTAAGAACTCCAGACACGTATTTGGGACCATATTGTGTACCTGCAGTAGAAAGTTGAAAGTATTTCGTTGAATAGTTTTCTTTTTATTTACATATTTGCATTTTGTCTAAACTTTTGCATCGCAGTGTATCAGTATTATTAATGTTACCATTATGGTAATATGTTAGTATTATATTTGCTTCGAATGAAAATAATTCTTCTCTTCAATTTCTGTGCCTCAGAGCCGGATTAACGAAAGTCCAAAAATTGTGATTTTCATTTTCATCTTATTATCCCAGGTAGCACAAAAAACGTTTAAACGTTTTATAAACGTTTTTAATCCATTGCCATAACGTTAATAACCATTTTACAACCTTTAAAAAACGAAGTGTGCTACTTGGGATTGCATTGTATGTAGAATCTTATTTCGTGTCGACTAATAAGAACCTTATTCAATAAAATTTCTTCACAATTATTTAGCGGTTTCAAAAGAGCGCGAATTCCCTGCCTTGTATGCATCAAACAATTTTTTTGTTCTCTCCTGAAAAGAAGCAAAAATTTACTTTCATTAATCTGGCTCTGAGTTACAGATTTGTTTCAAGTAATGAATGAATAACATTTTTTCAAAGTATATTTTTAACTTTAAATTACCTTTATTATTTTGCTACTAGTTAGTAGAGTCTTGAAAGCTAGTCATTCAATAACCTTAGCGATTTCAGAAAAACTGCCAGAAAGGCAATGCCAATATTAGTTGCGCTGAAGGTAATAATTAAAAGATAAAATTGTTTTGGCTATTTTTTACTATTCTTGCACATGAACAATTATCACACTATTCGCTAATTCATGTATAAATAATAACAATACTATCAAAGTACAATAATTTAAAAATAATAGTGCGTTTATAATAACAATAATAAAAGCTATGTTATAAATAGCAACGACGACAATTTTTTTACGTATATTGATTGGTGATGTTTTACCAATTCCGTCTAAATTGAGTAAGATTGAATTTAAAAGGAAGACAGTTTATTTCTTCATTACTTGTTTATAAAACCATTTCAATAAACCAATTAATACATTTGCGTATACCGCATTTCTTTTAAATAAATTCATTAAAATTATTTGCAAGAATATTTTTCCAACATGTTAAAACGGCAGCGTTCTATGCACGACTAAGAGAAAAAGGGTATCGCTTTAAAAGTTAAATAGAGAGGATAGTCTTTTCCGCTTTTAACAGTTTTAAAAAGTCGAAGAAAAACCTTAAATGAAGCTAATTTATTTTTTAAAACATTCACTTACTAGATTTCATGTTAGATTTTAAAATTCTTTACATTTTTTCCAAGTAAGAAAAAAAAAGAAAAACGAGCAAGGCGGAAAAAAAGGTGGTTGGTTTCGAAATTGTTTCGAAAAATGGTATTCCAATTCTTTAAAGGAACAAAAAACCTTTTTTTCTATTTGATTTTTGACAGAATAAAAAAGCATTAAGTAGAAGCTTGGTAAGTGAGAGATGCAAGGATCCTCCCCCCCTCCCATTTATTACAATCAAAAGCCTTTTTTTTTGTTAAAAAAATACATAAAATTACGTACAAGACATTAAAAATACATAAAAAATGATTTTTAACTCTGAAGACTATTACTATCAGCTTGATTCGCACTAAAAAGTATAAATAAGATAAATATACACTTTCTCGACAACAACAGTCAAAATTTTCGATTGATCTAATTTTGTCTTTGTATTTTGATTAATTCTGAAGTAGTCAATAAAATTTAAATTAAAAATTTAGGAGAAGAAACGGGCGGTATACATCTCAGAATGAATAGCTTTGATGATGCCACCTATTTCTTCTCTCAAATTTTAAATATAAATTTTATTGACCACAATGAAAGAATAAATAATTAGACTTTTTCTCTCCCCCCCCCCCTCACACACACAGGGCAAAGGCG
Organism: Uloborus plumipes; assembly: GCA_038373865.1. NCBI lineage: Eukaryota > Metazoa > Arthropoda > Arachnida > Araneae > Uloboridae > Uloborus > Uloborus plumipes. The sequence goes on from JAXGGA010001929.1 coordinate 123,988, forward strand.
CAAAAGTCCCCTTTCCAAAACAAGAGAGAGAGAAAAGTCTACACCTCCCTAAAAATTACAATGACCCAGTCTGTGTCATGACTCCCTCTCCCCAGTTGAGCACCCCTAGAAAAAAAGTGTTTTTTAAATACACTGGCGGAAAAAAAAATCCCAACACCAAGAAAGAGGTGTTAGATAAACGAAATTTGGTAGGCGTGTTTATACAACTGAAAGATGGCATCGATTGAAATTTCGCGCTCCGCGCATAAGTGTGGCGCAGCTAGCGCCACTCAGAACATGCAAATAAGGCTTGTTTTAAAAGCGTGTTGTAAAAATCGTGAGTATTATTTTCCCGTGAAATTTGACGAATTGCGTTCATGTTAGCCAGGATTGCCTTTAGGAAGACGAAGAAGTCATTATCAACAGCTCACCGAGTTTAAACGAGGTTGTACAATTTGGCTACGAGAAGGTGGATTTTCATTTGGCGATATTGCAGAAAAACTTGAGTGGGAATGTTTCCACCATGCATGATTACTGGAAGCTATGGTCAAGGGATGGTACTACCTCAAGAAGATCGAGTTCCGAGCTGCCATCTTGGCACGACTGAGAAGGAAGATCGCCGAATCCTGCGTACGGCTGCGGCGCATCGTACTGCATCTGCGGCTGACATTCGAGCTGCAGTTGGTACCGTCGTGACTCAAGGAACGATAAGAAACTGTTTACTTCAAGGACAGCTCCGAGCCAGGCAGCCTGTAGCCGGTATTCCATTGACTGCAAACCATTGCCGTTTCCGACGGCAGTGGTGCTACGACAGAGCTCACTGGAGGTCGGACTGGAGATTTGTTGTAATTTTTAATGAAAACAGATTCTGCCTTAGTGCCAGTGGGGGCTGTATATTGGTCAGAAGGAGGCCAGGGGACCGCCTGTATCTAAGCGGTCTACGGCGTAGACACACGGGACCCACACCTGGAGTCATGGTCTCTGGAGCAATTTCCTACGACAGCAGGGGCACTCTTGTGGTTATCTCAAACCCACTGACTGAAAATTTGTCGCTAGTCTGGTAATTTAAGCAGTGGTATAGCCCTTCATGGCATTCAAAGCATTCAAAGTAGCATTCAAAGGGGAGTTTTTCAACAGGATAACGCTCTCCCTCACATCGCTGCTGTAACGCAATGTGCTCTACAGAGTGCTGACATGTTACCATGACCTGCAAAATCACCAATTTTGTCTCCAATTGATAACGTATGGGATATCATTGGACGGCACCTCGAGCATCATCCACAGTCAGCAATGACGGTCCTATAGTATTGACACAACAAGTGTAACAAGCATGGCACTCCATACCACAAGGGGAAATTTGGCACCTGTATGACATAATGCATGCACGGTTACAGGCTGGCCTTCAAAATTTTGGAGGTTACACCCGCTATTAAATTAACATAATTTCACATTTGAGATTTGAACAGCATTTTCTTCAGCTTAAATTAGCCAGTGATCTTGTACATTTAATCAATTAAACATGTTAACTAGACAATTGCATTACGCAAATTTCATTACTCTATAGTAATTTTTTCTTGTTGGGAATTTTTTTTTCTGCCAGTGTAATTGGAAATTTTAAAACCTAACTTCTGAAGCATGTCGTGCCGCCATCTGGTTTTCAGTTACGAACAAAATAACTAAAGCTCCACGGCTATTTTTTATTTTGACGAGGATAAATAAAATCTATTTAATTAAATTACAACATATTTTTATTACAACATTATAAGATAAAACTGCTGTAACTCACCCTAAATTTTATTGCATTAGGAAAGGTTATTAAATATCTTTTGAGAAGTAGTTTCATTACGAAACGAGTAACTAATGAGCCAAATTGCCCAAATATGCACTGATAATTTCAGATTTCAAAACATAATGAAATGGAATAATATTTATACACATTTTGTAAGCAATACAATTCTTGTAAAGTGCATAATTAATGCATTATTTTGGAATTAGTCTTGTAAATCGGCAGTATTATATTGTCAAATCACTCTGTTGTACTTATAAGTATTTGAAATCAATTTCCATGTTTTTAAAATAAAATATATCGTTATCTATGTGTAGTTGTTTCTCAGTTATTGGGTCTGTCACATTCTTACTTTAAAAACACCTAATTTTTATGATAATTGCCCGTCACCTTGTCTAGTATTTAGAGGAGTCTGACGGGGAACAGGATATTTCGGGTTCGAATCCCGGCATCGAACAAGGATGTGCTTTCTCTCTCTTGTCTTTTCTTCTTTCTTGAATGCGTCATTGTGCTGTGAATGGGTGCTTACCTTACGTAGTGTAACTCCTAAATGCTGAGTTCTAACAATGTTTCTCTCTTTTCGGGCCGTAGGTAAGGGTAAAGGGCTATTCACTTTACGACCGTTCCGTCCGAAGAAATGGTTCTTCAGACGTAACGGACGGAGGTGAAAAATTTCGAGCATTCGCACTAGCTCCGTTCGAAAATCACGTGGGTGTACCAACCGACTGCCGTAGAATGACTGCCAGGGTCTTTTCGTAAGCCGGCAGTCGGAATCGGTGTCCAAATTTATTCAAGACACCAAAACATTACATACAGTAAAAATAGTACAAGACAAATAACAGGGTACAATACAAAAACAGCAAGACAAGGGACTTACGAAAACACAGAGATATAAAAAATGACAATACGAAACAAAGATAATAATAAAAAATAAATAAATAAAAAATAAAGGCAAATTCACTAAGTGAATGAAAAGTACGAAAGTCACGTGACAGTATTCCCCAACTGAAAAAAGAGCACGCATCTGGCGAGAGCCAATGAAGTCGTCACCAAAAAATCGGACAGCCGTCGGCGCCGACGACATCCAGCATTCTGGAATGGTGATGGAAGCCAATGATTCAGCGTGCTGCATGGCAACGGATTTCGAAAACCAGTTTCGCAGCGAAAAATTCGGTTCGGACGACCGGAACGGTCGTAATGTGAATGGCGCTTAATTGCTGCGGGTTTGAGATTGAATGCTTTTCTACAAAGTCACTACGGAAGTTACCCAACTCCATTCAGTGCCTATTGCACTTTCCTATTATCCTACGTCGGAGGTCAAGTTACCAGACGCGCACTATAAACGGGTCCTTATGGCATGTGTGTACAATGGAAGTTGGACTTCACAAAAAAATAACTATACAGTTGCAAAAGTGAAGCGGCGCTCCCCATCCTAGCTGGCACAAGCCAACAATAACAATGATTTTAAAAATTGATTTTTAAATATCGTTCAACAATATTTGGTTCTAATATGAAAACAAAGAAAGTCTTGCGATAAAAAAACACTTCGGTTTTAATATAATACAGAAAAATAGGTAAGGTTTTCTCTTTACTTTTTTTCCTGAATAGAGGCCTGTTACAACTTCTTTTCTCTAATAACTTATGGAGTATTGGCTAGGGATGTGTTGTTTGTATACAGAATAAAAAATAATATATTTCTTCCAATTATGTAATACACAAAGCCGGGAAAGCGTGGAGATATCCTATTCTTGTCTTCAGTTGGGATATGATCAGAAACTGATTCAGGGCCGTCTTTAACCTGTCGGAGGCACTGGACATATTACGATAATGACCTTGACAAAGCAATAATTTTGCTGGAATAGAAAAAAAAAGTATGTAAGCGTTGTTTCAGTATTATTTTTATTTCTTTACGGTCACATTTAAAAACAATTTAAATATATTTTCTAGCACGCCACTTCTTTTTGATGTTGAGATGTCTGTAGCTGGAACTGTTGGCCCATATCTATTGAATTGCCCTGGCCACGTGCCCAGAGTGCCTATTGGGAAAGAAGGGCCTGGAATTAACTACCTATAGTTTCTGGTAAATCAGGTTGAGTTTTGTTGAAGTCTGGTTAAAGGCCCTTTAACTTGGTAGCCCACAAAGATTATATGCCAAACATTTCTCTTTCTTTATTTAATATGTTTTCAGCTGTTTATCATTTTTGTGTTTAGAATTTTTCGAAACGTTTTTCATGAGTTAGTTTACATCAACGATACTCAAACTGCAACTCACAGGATACGCGTAGCTGGCTGAACCTTCCTGAATTTTTTGGTCAAGTCCTCAAAAAATCTTGACAGAACATGATAAACGTATTTTTGAGCAAGTACATGCTACATCCTGAAAAAGTGCTCTTTCTATTTTTGCAAGCAATTGTAGACTGTCCTGGCAGATGAAAAGACCGTTTGTCAAAGGAATTCACCCACATCATATTCATACAAAAAGATGTATTTTAAAACAAATTAACTGTCAACAATATTTGTTCCCGATTTAAAAGAGTTAAAACCAGTGGTTGGAAAAACTACATTTATTTTGTAGCGAACTACAACTACAACTACTTTGGTATAAATGTAGTTAACTACAACTACAACTACTTTTTTAAAAATGTAGCGACTACAAACTACATTTGAATTGTAGTCGCTACTTCTCTACTTTTTAAAAAATAAATAAATAAATAACATGCACCGTTTGAGAATTGACCGAAAAAATTCATAAAGTGGTTTATATTAATAAATTAACTCATTTGAATATGGAATAGAACTAGGAATTGTCTTTGAATCTATTTGTTATTTTTCCTTTCTGTTCCTTTTTTTTTTTTGCTAAAATTTGTCCTTTTTAGATTTTTTTGTACAATTTTTACGAATATTCAACTTTCATTTTTTTTTTTTTTTTTTAATTTCTTGCCAGGGAATATTTAGTACCATGAAAATTATTTGAAAGAATATAAAATTATGATGCCAAGTAAACCAATGACATCGAACAAATGGAATGTATTTCGTCAAAATGATGTATCTAAGATCAACTCTCATTTTTATGAATCTTATTTCTCATTGCATCCGCTGCTATACTCGTGCAAGATTTGCACCAGTCAGAGTTAATTAAACCTTTTTTTTCCTTCATTCTTTTTCTTATTTTTTTTTTTCATTTATTTATTTATTTTTCTTATTTAAAAGTAGTGTCCAGAAGTCGCTACAAACTACTATCTTTTTGTATCGCGCTACTCGCTATTACACTACTTTTTTAAAAAAAGTAGTGCGCTACACTAACTACTAAAAAATGTAGCTACTACAGTAGTTTCGCTACTTGTAGCGCGCTACTTCCGACCACTGGTTAAAACATATGTTTTATGCCTGAGAAAAATAAAGGTTGAATATCCTTTGTTTACACCAACGTGCATGACAACCTATAGATATACAAATGATAGAAATGCAAATATTAGTGCAGACTGCAAAAAAGAAATTTTTCGAGGATATACCATTGCTCTTGAAAAAATGGGCACACATGCAATGACAAATAGATGTGCGATTGAGCCTCTTAGGCGTCCATCCATAATGCGATGTCATGCTCCCGAAGAAAACCCATCTGAAATTTAAACTATATTTCCAATCCTGATATCGCAATAGACAAGTAAGAATCACTACGACAAAAAAACCTACTTCAGGAGTATATTCTAACTGGCAACGCGATACCATTAAATACCAGGCCCGTCATTTAGGGGGGCAGGGTGGTCAATTCCCCCCCCCCCCATTTTGAGAAATCAATGTATTTACATATAAGTGGGCGTGGTTTTTGCTGTTTTCTGGTGAAATTGTAGTATTTTTACCCTTTGCCCCCCCCCTGGAAAAACTTGAAATGACGGGCACAAAACGACGGGGACTGTTAAACACACAAATTTATTGGGGGGGGGGGAGCGGAGTTACACAAAAAGAGCGAAAATTGGTATTAAGAGAAATTTTAAAAGATGTGAAAGAAGGCCAGAAAGATGTAGAAATTTACTGAAAAAGTTAGAAAACAGTCAAACTGTGCTGAAAGAGAGGCTAACAGAAATTAATGTATTCAAAAATACACCCCCCCCCCATAAAAAAACTTGATTATACAACAAGGACAACATCAATATAAATGCTAATCAAATATTAATAACATTGGCACGAAAAAAAAAGGCACCAGATGAATTTTTCAAAAGTAAAGAAAAAAATCCTTATTCCTAAATCGATCAAATATTTTTTTTTATTACTCTTCCTTCGGAAATGATTTTTCATATTTATATCAAAAGAAGAGAGCTTCCCTATGCATCAATGTTGGCATGTATATTCTTATTCTGAAAAATGGTTTCTTCAAAGCAAACGCGAAATGTATGTAAATTACTTCTTTTTTTATTCAACAAGCCAATGCATACCGGTCCACCGAAAAGAAGTTTTAGAAACACATCATTTCCGTTGACATCATCCATACATATCTTAAGAATGCCGAAACAATAAAGAATACATATTGCGATTCTATAGACGCAATTGATACGAGCCGAATTGGTAAACTAGACATGCGATTTGCGTATATATGACATATGAAATGGAAGTCTATCACTGCTTTTACACTGGGCACCTGTTTTCTTCTGCCACGTATTTTTGTTAGATGTTTTCTTATGAATTCGAAGAATTTAACTTATGAGAAAGTCGTATTTTTATGAGGCGAATTAGGGAATGGCGTGTATAAAGCTTGTTGTCGCATGCTGATGTTGAAGAACTTTCTAGGTGAAGATGTAAAGTGACTTTTTATAGAAATTTATGATTAGACAAACATACTTTTAATTTTTTCAAAAATATGGTACAGCCAGGGCCGCGCACAGTGGTTCGAAACGTAGAAAAAGCTGAAAAAATCCCCTGATTGTGGACCGCGCTCCTTGAAAAGTAGTGAAAACGTGACTTACGTTAGTCTGGCTTTGAGATGCAGACTTTTTTGGAATAAGTCAAATTTGATGGCTAATCTCTTTGCTAAAGATCAATTTGTCCCCGTTATACCATGACAAGTTATGTTTTTAGTTTTTTTAGTTTACTATATTAGTGTTTGTAAATAGTGAGATTCAAATGAAAACATCTATCACGCCGACAGTCGCAGGTGGTCGCAGCTAAAATGTTTTTGTTTAGTTACAGGAAGGATCAAAGTGTGTGTCTATATAGCTTTAAGCTCACTGGAAGCCGCCGATAAAAGTACATTCCTCAATATATTTCATACAAATTTTTTCGCAACTACTTTATTTTTGCACTTCAGATAAATTTTTCGCAATTACTTTTTTTTTCATTTCAGATGATTTTAAATTTTTATTAATTTTTTATTTTTATTTCTGGTGTAATATGCGTCCTATAGGTAGGAAAGACCAATGTGAAATGATTTTTTTTTAATTTAGTTCAGATTACTGAACGCATGAGTAAAAACTGCAATATAAGGTCACATCCAAAATTAATTAAAAACGTTATTGTTCTTGTCCTTTTTTCGGTACTATGCAATTTTTTTTCGAAATAGATCTTATGGAATATGTTACTACAACACGAGGGCTAAGTAATTACGACATTAAAAATTTTCTATGTTCAAACTTTGAAATTCCTATTTTTTCCGCCCTCGAACCACTGTGGGCAGCTGAGAGGAAAGGCGGGACCCTTGTCAGTTCTGGAACCAGCCCCTCCCCCCCCCCCCCATTAAGTTTATAAAATTTGTTCGACTTCGAGTCCGAGCCGGGTACCGCAAGGGGACAGACCCCTAGTTTCCCGCTAAACTGACATGGCCTCCTGTCGGCCCTGAGTATAGCCTTCCCGATAAAGAGCCTTATTATTCTGAACGTTAATAACAAAAACTAGTTTACTCGCACGAAGCATTCTAGTATGACTCCTGGATGTGGGATAGTCACAGACACATTTTTTTTTTTTGAGGTTACTTCTTTTTAACCTATAGAAATACTTCATACTTCGTCATCTTCCGTTTGGTGTTTCACACAAAAGATACTTCTTTTTAAGTAATGAAACTTTAAATAAAATTCTTAACTTTAAGAGCACAAAATAAAACACCATAAAGAGATAATTTTTCAAACAGCACAAGTAGAAGCCATATATATAGAAGGCAAAAAGATAACGGTAAATTTAAAACATATCATGTAAAATGTTATGCAATGATCCAGGAAATTTCAAGAGCAATATTTCAAATCCGAAACTATTGGTAAATTTTGGTCTACATTTAAATAGCCAGGGATAACTTTAATAAAATATTACTTAATGTTTAATTTGATACTCGCTTTTAAAGTATCAATCAGTGTTCCTGCTCATTTATGCTTTTTACGTAGTTCTATTCTCTCTTTTTTTTTTTTTTTTTTTGCAAGAACAAAAGTATTTATATATTTCTTATTGCTTCCATAAGTCATTTGCTCAAACATTCATGACTTTCTTTAGATTTGACATTTTCTTTCTTCGATCCAATGTGTTGTACATATATTTTAGACGATGCATGACAAAATACGAGCATATGAATGAAAATATATTTTTTTCCCATTAGAACATTTTTTCTAAAAAAAAAAAAAAAAATAATTAGCTTTACGCTTTTGCATAATAAATGTTTTCTTTACGTGAAATTAATTAATGTAATTAAGATGGGAACAGATGTTTTACGAATTAGGGTTGAAATTCAGTTTTTTTTTCTTTTTTTGTAATTAAAACCGAACTCTTTAATTACGAGGAATAAAGGAACTAAAAAATAGCTCAACACCGAATTCATTAATAACAATGACATACGATAAAAAAATGAGGACAAAAATAGTTATTAAAATGCGTAACTTAATGTGGCTTTTATATAAATGCAAATGAAAATGTTCAATTTTCGAATTTCGCGAGAAAAAATGGATATAATATAGAATTATTTTTTGTATAAAGCATTTTTTTAACTCGCCTAGAAAATTACCAGTTGCTGGGATTAATTAAACTAGAAGCAAAATACTTAACTCTTATTAGGTTACAAGTAAATCGTGAATACGAAAAATTCTTAGTTTGGTGAATAATAAAATATTATAGATTGAAATTAAAATGAAACACTGCAGTTAATATTTTCATAAAGGCAAAACATAGGTAATAAGGAAAACATTAAATTTTAAATTATAATTATGATAATAACTGTAGTATTAATATTAAAAAAATAAGCAAGTAATTTTTGAAACATCACAGATCAAATTTGTATTCATTTCGTCTCCTTTGTGTTTGTTCAATTATATATTAAATACGTACATTAATTATATATTAAGTAAATTTTCCTTCCTTTCTTTTTATGTTTTAATACCATTGAAATTATTGCACTTCGTAAGCTCCCTGAACTATTTTGTTGTATTCAGAACAATGTACTTGTATTTAAGATATCAGACAGAAAACACCTATTCATTACATGTAGTGTCACACCATTTCTAAGTCTTTTTTAGGTTTTATTTGATTTATATTTGGTGATTACATTTAAATCTGCTATCATTTTAACCCCCTCACGGCCATGCACGTAAATATCACGGCCTGTTGAAATCCCCCTGATGACGGACTTGCACGGAAAAAACTGCCAGGAAAAAGTAAACCCCAGTGAAATTCCATCCTTCCTTCACCTCTCCACTCCGGTTCCACTTTTTCCTGGCAATTTTTTATGTATGCAAGTCCATCATGAGAGGGATTTAAACAGGCCGTGATATTACGTACATGTCCGTGAGAGGGTTAAAAGAAAAATTTTACAATTTAAAATATGAGCTGAATTTATGTAAAATGCACACAAAAGTGTAATTTACATTAAAATTCAGTCTTAAAATAAGAAGAATCAAAACTTTTTCACATTTACTCTAGAGTACAGTATGTTTTTGTTGTTGTCTAGTGGCAGCCAGGCTGCCACTTTTAGGTGCGCTGCTTTACTTTACCATCTGTACCGTAGTTTGGCGTGAAATCCGACTCTTACAGTCACACATGCCATAAGGACCCGTTTATAGGGTAGGCAACCATTTGCAGCACAGCAACACATTCACACAAGGAAAGGACAAGGACAGGAGAGAGAAAGTACACCTGTGCTGGGATATAAACCCTGCACCCATTCTCAGTCAGACTTCTGTGACCATTAGGCAAGGTCGGCGGCAGAGTGCAGTGTGTATATCTATGAGTCGATTGGAATCACTTAACCCATTTATGCCCAAGTTTTTTTAACAATTTTGTTTTTCATTTCATCTGCTTAAAACTCTTACTTGGAATGCTTTAAATACATTTTAGGTGTCAAATAGATCACCGCAGCCATATTTACTAAGTGATTCAATGTCCTGTTTATGGGACACTGGGCATATACTCGTATATGAGCAAATGAGCATGATTATACAAAAATGATATAATCATTTTTGCAAACTAACATTAAGGAAGACTTCTGTGATCTATTTTAAGCAAGTCATTTTAAAAAAGTTTAATTTTATGAAAAATAAGTTCACAAGAAACGCCATCTTCCTGCGACTACCCATGCTGTATCGTTGTTTGACTCATTTGCCTAAAAATAACTGGCAATAAATGAACTCTAATGTCCAGCTAGCGGCTTCATATGGTTTTCTCAAGAAGGAATATTCTACTTGTAAAAAACAGCTTTAGTAAAAGGATATACGCATTACAGATCTTCGTCAGCAGTAACTAACAAGCCTCCCGTTTTTAGGCTACTGGGCATAAATAGGTTAAAGTGCACGAATTTCTGGGAAGATGAAATTATGAAATGAATGTTTTAGAAACCTTCCTCATTAAAAGTATATCTGGTTGAAACCAGTTAGGCTTAGCATTTGCAGGCATGATGAAGAGGAGAATATAAGATCACTAAATTAAAAAAAAAAAAACTTTTTTTCCGCAATGTCATCTTCAAATAATACTGACACCTATGTAGGGTGGGTCGAAAGTGACTTTCTTTTTTATTTCGATGATGGAGAGTGCGGAAAAGATGCCATTGGGAAACAAAGTGCACATAAAAAAATTTGAAACTTTTAGGTCAATTTCTCGATCTGCCGCAAATGCGTTGAAGTTTGGAAAAACTGCAGTTTTTTCGATTGTCAGTAAATTATAAAAAATTTTATTTTTCTATTTTCGATAACGGGTAGGGCGGAAAAAGTGCCATTGAGAGTACAGAAATTATGTAAAAAATTTGAGGTCTGTTGCATAATTACTTCCTTTACCACAAATGACTAGAAAATATGGCAATTTCCTGTTTTTTTCTACGTTTTGAATTCAATTTTGTCGAAACGTTAAAATGCTGTTTTCGCCGTACTTATCTGAAATAACTACATTGTTTGTCAGTTATAATGCATTTTTAGATGTTCGGTGATAAAAATTTTTTTTTAATAATTTCCTAAAAATCTCAAAAAAAAAAAACTGATGTTTTTTTCCAAACTTCAACGCAATTGAGGTAGATCAAAAATTGATCAAAAAATTTCATTTTTTTATGTGCACTTTGCTCCTCTAATAGCACCTTTTCCGCAATACCCATCATCGAAATAAAAAAAAAGTTATTTTTGGCCTATGCTACTACAGTTGTTTCAAAACTCTCAGCATATCTTTCCATACAGAGTATTCTCGTTTAACCTGTAAGACCACTATTTTTGCAACCGTTCGTCCTATATGCATACTTCTGAGTATAAAAATGCACAAAATAAGGTGCAGAATTAAGATAATAAGAGCTTGAAGTGGAAAAAAAAAACCATGAAAAAATTGTCGAAGCAGAAACTAAAATATTTATATTTTTTATTGTAATGAAAAAGTGATCGCCAATTTTATGATGTGATGTGTAAAAACCAGGGCTGTGAAGTCGGAGTCGGAGTCGGAAGGATTTTGGACCAAAGGAGTCGGAGTCGGAGTAGCTAAAAAACATGTCGACTCTGTCTCCGACCACCTCCGATTTGGATGAAATTTTATGGAAGTGAAAGCATGTCTTTGAAACTAACATATACAAATTTTTCAGTTTCCAATACCCAAATCCTAAGCATCTAGGATCCCTAGAAGAAAGGCTTCAAAATGGCGGGTCTGCTTTGTGAAACGAATTGCTATGCTTAAGCTTATGTTGCAGAAAAGTTAATAACACTCTAGGTCTGAAACGTTATGAGCTTAAATTG